>CAEGAG010203280.1:0-36967 GCA_903067065.1 Brachyrhaphis terrabensis
CGATTCCCGGCCCGGGGTCTTTCTGCACGGAGTTTGCATGTTCTCCCTGTGCATGTGTGGGTTCTCTCCGGGTACTCAGGCTTCCTCCCACAGTCCAAAAACATGACTGTCAGGTTAATTGGTCACTCTAAATTGTCCCTAGGTGTGAGTGTGTGTGTGCATGGTTGTTTGTCCTGTTTGTCTCTGTGTTGCCCTGCGACAGACTGGCGACCTGTCCAGGGTGACCCCCCGTCTCGCCCGGAACGTAGCTGGAGATAGCTGGATGGAGGTCTTAAACAATGTTTGATGAATTAGTTGATGTCGCAGCCTACTCTGTGCATGCAACATATTGAGAATGCACCAAATACCACTTCTAAGTTTTCTGAATCAGTCATGATTTGCCCCAGAGGCCATTAATCTCCAGACAGCGTGCTAAAGAAGAAAAGAGGGAGAAGATTTCAAAGCAAAAATATGAGCAACTGTTTGAAATATAGTAAACCCCTAGCTTATTAATTTCCTTTTGATAACGTAAAAGTCATGGTCAGATTGTGTACATCGTTTGGTCCGTTTTCATATTTGCCACTCGTTTGGATTGTTATTTTACTAGACAGATAAAAAGACAAATGCCTCAAATGCTTATTATTGCGCTATGCTATCATATTTGTGGAACCTACACTTTGTGTTTGGAAGGTAATTTTTTAAGTTTTCCTTTGCTTTCAAACGCTAAAAAATAAAGTCAAAGAAAACACAAGTCGAGCTCAGAATTTCTTTCTGTACGTGGAAAATGTTCAGGACTGAAGCTCCTCTGGGCCCAACCACGGAGCGCTTCGTCTGACAGAAAGCAACTTCACGCGGAGAAGGAAATGAGCTCCTCTTCAGAACGGCTTCGACTCGAGCAAAGCACGGAAACAGAATTGCATCACATACAGAAAGATGCTTAGCAAGAGTCTAACTAGAATGTCTACGTCAGCAGCATCTGAAACAAAGTTGGCATATTACTACTCTGCTAAAAACACAATCCTTTTAACTATTGAATTTTAGCAAACGAAGCTGAGTAACAGTGGTTTTACATTGTTGGAAGAAACCGTGGCAGGTGGTGAGGTTGTTGGAACCAAGATTGCTTTATTTTACAAGTTCAAACTGCATTAAAAGACTTGGACAGAGCTATCGGAAGAAGTCAGGACAAGACATCGTAAAGACTGATGACAGAACAACAAAGATCTGAAAATGACAAAGGAAAACCAGTCCATGGGCAAAATTACAGACCCAGAAACTTTCTAATGAAATAAAAGATCCAAACACGAGTGTGTCAACTGGATTATACTCCAGGTATCAACCAAACTGCTCCAGAACCTTTATTTTTTTAGCCATTCATGAAGAGACTTGAATGGCTTAAGGACCTGCAAAAAATGTTGGTCCTTAAGGATTAAAGATCAGAATTCATCGCTCCATCAGTTACAGAAGCAGCAGAGTAGCCGTAGTCCACCACACTGATACCCTCATGATCGATTGTTGGCATGATGCTCTTTTCCCCATGTAATTGTTAGACCAGGAACAACAAGAGGACACCGTCTAGAAATGTAACATTTTGCCTCTGAGTACTTCTAGGATATTTCCTATTAGATCTTTGGGGATCATCAATGGGATTTTTGGGAAATATCTTTGTGTTCTTTTTTTTTGGTTCTGGCCTTGTGGACTTCAGATGATGTTCTGGGTTCTCTTGTTGAGTTGTTGATTAACATAGGAAGGCCAACTCTGGGCAGGTCGTTCTCCATGGTTCTCCGGTCACTGGGTTGCGTGCAGCAGCTTCGTCAAAGCGAGGGGACGATTACTTTCTCACACAGTGCCATGTTGTGTTGCTTTTTGTCTTGATAAATGAAATCGTCACTCGAAAACAGACTTTTTTTCTTCCTCTGTTTACCCTGGTTAGCATGATAATTAATATCCCAACCACCGTCCCTCCGTATCAGGCAGGAAACCACTTCAGGTTCTCCGACTCTTTCACCCACTCACCAGGCATTACACATTTTCTAAAAAGCGGCCCCCTCAAACCGATGAGATGTTTGTTCCTGCGAACTGGCCCACAGCCACTGCTGCTCACTGCAGCAGCGAAGTGGGGGGAAAATAATGACATGTCATCTGATAATGGCTGCATTGCTGACGAACTGGCCCTTTTAATGGGTTTATAATTAATGCCTGTGTGTTGGCCGGTGCCACTTGATGGTTGCAGAGAGGCAGGATAATGTTGTGGAACTACAAAGTAATTTTAGATCAGTGTGGATCAAGCTGAGGACACGGGATCAGAGATAACGGCTGCGGTATTTAAAAAAATTTTTTTTTTTTTAGTCCACAAGAGGTGCTGGGTTGGCAGTTGGAGCCCCGGGAGCGTTTCGTCCATCTCGTACCCGGCTCAGACGGGGGGCATCGGAAGCCAACGACTCGTCACGCCGTTCAATACTTATCACTTTAAGGGTCGCCTGCCGTCATTACTCAGGTTTTAGAGGTCACCGGCTCATACCTGTATGAATAATGGACCCAGGTGATTCATCCCTCGGACAAAACATTGCATTTAATACACCCGATGCGTTACAAGCTGTTTGGCAAGCGGCGCACTAACGCTCAAGGTTGTATTTCTTTTCAAAGAGGTTCTTTTAATGAGCAGGGATAAAAGGCGGAGGCAATGAAAGAGAGATTCTTTTGTGGCCATCTGGTGTCCTGTGGTAGCGAACGTGGGGCACAAAGAAAAAATTTGACAAGCCGATTGTTTGATATAGCTGAGACTTTTTACTTCTTCTTCCTACATTTCTATTTCTCACGAACATGTAAATCAAGGTGAACCAGAACATCCGACTGCTTTTCGCACACCGGCGGAGCATAGAGATGTCAGAAGGTTGATCTAAAAGAACAAATAAAGACTTAACCCTGCCATTTGTAGAGCCTTCAAGGATTTTTGACTGTGTATAAACAATCTGGTGTTATGGTGTGCATTGTATATCTACCCTAAAGACTCATTTAACAGATAGCAACACAAAGAAGGCTACTGTTTATCCTAGCATAGAAATATGTGTTTTCTTCTGTTCTTTGAAAATACGCTGTGTCCTTTCAGGTTTACTGAAGGCTGCTAACCTTAAACAGGTCAACCTGAAGAATCAAGGACCAACATAAGATTATCTATGCCCTGAGCTCAGGGTCTGGTGGAGCTGTAAGGTAGTAGCAACACAATATCAACACTTTACAGGTCAGATAAATGAGGCAATTACACAACAACACCTTAGCAACGAAAGTTACTGCTATGAAAGTTAAAAGCAGTCGCACAGTTCCAGGTTAAAGTTGCACCTAAAGTTGTTTGGTCGCTCAGTTTACTCTGTTTCTTCCTCTAGTGCGCTTGTTTGGGTTGCATTTACCCAGAATCCCCTGCGCTATAGTTCCTTTCCTGCTTTTGGAGTGGTCTTTGCCAGCTCCTTCAGTGACCTTTAAATTACAAAAATAAATTTGCTTAATGGAAACAACCCAATTTAGAAAAAAAAAAAGAATAAAAGATTTTTGTCTTGGTGGTTTTTTTTGTTTTGTTGTTTTTCTAAGGCCATATCAAAATTAGTATTTTTTTGCAAAACTGCAATGGAAACATTTTTTCGCATCACAAGAGTCACATAATCCACAACTGGGTGTCATGACGACCGGAAGCGGCAGGAGGTGTTTAATGACTTGTCATGTTAAACTTACTCACATGTGACTTTGAAATGGAATGTTTTTTTCGATAGTGAAAAGTTGAGTTTTGTGGAATATTAAGTTTTGCGCATAATATTTTTAAAAAGTTTTTATCTACAATGGCACTAATATGTCGTCATTCATATTTGACAGAAGTAAGTTAAGGGATAAGGTGCCTCCTTCTCATCCTGCATCGGATCAATATGGTTTTCAATATGACTCAGTGCAGTAATGAATCATATTGGGACTAGCTGTAGCGGCTAGTATGCGCAGTTCTATCCAGTCAGTTGTGGCGTAGGCTGCATGGCACATGTGGGAGCTCGGGAATGTCCGTGAATCCGAGTCCACGGGCCCAGAAAGGCCTGCTGAGAGTCTTTGGCGTAACTCAATAATCGATGCTCACATTGGCTCTCCGTCCAGCCGAACCTACCTTGTTATGTTTTGCATATTTTTCTGTAGATTTGAAAAACTGGTATAAACACACCATGGAAGACTTGCAGCTGTAGAAAGTATTGATGCAGATTTCTATGAAGTACATTAAACCTCTTATTGTAACAAATTGGAATGCTTCTTTTTTTTTTTTCTAAGACACTATGATGCAGCCCTTTTCTCTCTTTTCCAAACAGATTTTTTCTTTTTTTGTCGGAGCACATAAGTTACCTCTCGCCACCCCGAATCTCAAACGTCTTCCGCTTTTCCACACTTTTCACAAACCCCGTCACACGCCGTGCTCTCTCTGATACGTAACGGAGAGGTCACGCTTTTTATGACGGAGGGAGTGACAGATGTGCAAATGTTTCCCTCCCTCTTTTGTGTCTGAGCGGAACGAGGAGCACCACCCAGCCCCGGTGTCAGCAGCGGTCAGTGAACCTCCGTGAATATTTAAAGCATATTTATAGCTCTTTTTTCTCCCCCTCTCCTTCTTGTGCTGTCAGCAGAATCCCACCCCATCCTGTCCAAGCCAAACATCTGAGAGAATACAGGTACTTCATATGCATGCCTCGCCACATTTCAGAATACAAAATAGATGCTTGCATCACTTAGCGTCCTCAAAAACAGCTCAAAGGCTTCATCAGCATCGGAGAGGCGAGAAGTCGGAGTGCAAACAGCAACACCGAGCTGTGGAGTAAAAGAAAATCTTGAAGTAGCGATTAATTTTTTTTATTATTATTATTGTAAGTAGCTGGAATTCTTTTCGCCCACTTTTTTAATTTTTTTATTTGAGGGTTTGTAAGGAGACCTGTTGTGCGTCGCGGCTGCATTTCTTACCTCACGTTATCTACAGCGTGTATTCTCTTCAGCGCTCCGTTTTCAAGGATGAGACGTTCCCATGGAGATCCTTTCTAGGGCGCGCTCACATCCACTAATAGATCAAAAAGATTACAGCAGCGACTTGGCCCTATGGAGCGCTTTGAGATGCTTTTATTCCAGCGTCCGCGCTCGTAATCGATGGACAAAAAACCAAGCAGAGCGTGTGTCTGAACTTGGATCTTCAAGGACTTTTTGTGGAATAAATAATCTTTATAAAAGTTGTTTTTTTTTCAAACTTCTTCTATTCAAGTACTTTACGTAAAATAAAGATTACAATACCTCAAACTAAACCCTTTTCCTTTCTGTTTTCAACACAAAGTCTAATTGAAGGTAAATGTAGCCATGGGGCAAAAAAAAAAAAGAACATTCTCTTTCAGTGCTCAAGTTTTATGGATCAAAACAGAAACCCGAACCTTGAAGGTCTGGAAAACGGCTCAAATAGAAGACGCCACCATGGAGTAAAACAGCAATACAAGCTGCTGAAGGCAAATACAGTCGTAAAGTAGTGACGAGGTTCAATAAAAAGTGTTCAATCCCCTCCTATGTTTTATTCTTTTACTACTTTAAAGGCACAGTGTTGTGCAAATTTGACTTTTTGGAGCTTTACATGATGTTAAAATGTTCTCTCATCAGAAACATACCTGGACTGTTTTCTTGATTCTGTTGTGCATGTTTGAGAAATCCTTTAATCTCCCATGGCAACCATTCAGCTGTGCAAAAAGCGCCAACTTTGAGGACGAAGCTAATCCTCGCAGCTGCAGTTTTCAGCTCCTTCAGACTAGCCAGGAGCAATTAGCATCTGTAGAAGTGCTCAATGGCCGCCATTTCAGACTTACAGCTTGGATAAAAACATGTGAGCAGGAAAGGACTCAAATTACCTTAAAACCTATTCATGTTTTACCCTTTTGTTGCTTTCACAGATTTTTTTAATGCAGTTATTTTATGTAACATATTTAGATTAAATTGTCATTTAAAAAAAAATCAGTTTTCACTTTGACATTAAGTGGGTTTTTTGATAAAAAAATAAAATTACCATGATTGATTTGTGCCATTTGATATCACAATCCAGTAACTGTTACATTCAGTTATAAAAATAATGTACATATTAAGTACGACTTAATGGAGTCTTGGTGCAATACTCAGCAAAATGTCCCGTCAGACCATCAGGTCCCAAACACACACGCACACACCCTCCCCCCCCACACACACACACAATCATCATAAAAGCCTACGCCTGGTCTGTGTGACCCTGCCAGTCAGAGTAAAAAAATCTTGAGGTTCAAATTTTATAACACACATCATTCTTTATTCAAGGAGATGTTCAAGATGTTTGTTTAGGCTTCCTTTATTGCAGCGTCCTTCTCATTATGAGCAACGACCAAAAACAAGAGCAGCATGTTTCTGAACTCGAATATTCTAGCAGTTTTTAATGGAACAAATCATTTTTATAATGTTAGTGTGTTTTTCTTCAAACTTCTTGAGTTAAAGTACTTCTTTCACATTTGTTGCACATGAATGCATCCTCAATGTAAAAATAAACGTTACGATACGTCATACTAAGCCCTGGATGTTTTTTTGTTTTTTTTCCATGTCCACTCAAAGTCTAACTGAAAGGGGAAGAAAAAAAATAATGGAGAGAGTAAATACAGGCATGGGAAAATGTCTAAATATTCTCCTTCAGTACGCAGGTTTCAGGCATCAACATAGAATTGCTCGAGTCTTTACTGGCTTCTAAAATTTATTTAATTACTGTTTTATTTAGATCACTGTGAGTTTGCTTAAAAGTAGGCTTTTCCATTTGGGGGTTGATCTTATTTAATAAGTAACACTTCAGGATCTGTTGTGATTTTTTTTTTGACCGTCTGAGATTCATTTTAAATCTTTCAATTAGATCCTGACGATTAAAACCCTTGAAACATTGTGTGCTTCCCTCCCCCACCCCACACACACACACACAACTCTGAAGCTCACTTTCTCTTTATTTAAATGACTAAACAAAACATTCAATTCAATTCACAACAGATGTCGCCTCAACGCACTTTACCAAAAAAAGAATCACTTCAGTTCAATCACACAGACGTTCCAATTGATCCGACTCGTCAAACAGTGCTGTGAGCTCAAGTCATTATTTAAAGTATTTTTTAACAGATTGAGCGTTCTGATTGGTCTGAAAGGACTCAGCTGTTTGGCTCCAGCGTTGCTTTTATTTTGGATTTTTATAGGGCCTGTAACCTGCAGCTGCCTGCGCATTTTGGAGTTAAATAACCAGTTTGATGATCCTCTGAGTCTCTTGTCTTCCTTCTGAAATATGTCAACATGGGTTCTTTTCGCTGGTTGATAATTGTTTTTTATCAGCAGCCACTGGTGAAGCATCCTGTACATATCTAAGGAGTGCTCAGCCACTGCTGACTCAGCCCCAGATATAACAGACCATCTGATTCCAGGCACACATAAAGATTAGTCCTGCTGATGAGTGAACTCCATGTGTTTCAAGCCCATTAAATCTGGTAGCATCAACTGTTATGATTTATCATCTATGGTATGTGGAGAAATGGCTTAATAAATATAATTTGCCGCAGTTTTTTTTTTACCTACTTTCTTACTGATGCTTCATATGTTGTACAACCTGTCCAATTGCATTTCTCATCGAAACGGGAATGGATTTCTGGGTTATCGAGTGCTTTGCATTCAAATCCTGCTTCCCACTGATATATTTGACCGCTTTGCTCTCGATGCTCACTAAATATACATTTCGCTTATTTATTTCGAACATGATAGGCGTAGAAAATCACACACGTGAACGAGGACTGCAAAAGACACGTATTTTTGTACTACAATAATATTAACATGAATTTAGTGGCTGTATTGCTAAAGCTCATAGAAAGTTGTATGGATATTAGAATGATGGGTGGCTGGGATAAAGAACCAGGAAATGTGGGTTTATTCAAAAATTGTCCATGCAATATTCTGCAATATTATTGAAATTACATGTTTTCCTGATATGCACCAACAGTCAGTTTTGATACCATGCTCTGTGAGACTCAGATTATTCACCCATCCAAATTTACAACACCGTCGTTTGGTCAGTTGTTTGAATCTGGCCCTCGTTGAGAGACAGAAACAACCATCGCTTCAAAACCACGTCTCTCTACCCGGGTCACAAACCAGAATGTAAAATCACTCACAATACATTTATTAAATCAATACATTTGGCCAAGTGGAGACACAACTCACCCACCAACACAAACAGCAACAAGTCCCTGCAGGAGGAGGTCGTGCCTCAGTGTGAGAGTGAGGACTTCATACTTTTATCTCTCATCTTCGCACCCCGAGACATTGCGAACCCCTCTAACCATTCCCAGACACACAAACTCTACCTGTTAAATCCTCTCCTGTATAAAACACTCCACTCTTGGGTGTGTTTTACTGTTGCTAAAACCAGCTGCATCCTGTTCTGCCACAATTTGCGCTCCTTCTCTAACTGTTGTACGCAAACAGGGTAATTCATCCTTAGCTGAAACATTTCAAACTATAATGAGAATACAAGTTTGTAAAGGGTTTAACACAGTGTAGCAATATAAAGTATCATATTTGATATTCAAAATATGCAAAATTGAAACTGCTGAAATAGTCTCCACCCCGCTTTAAAATAAGAGCGTGAGTATTCTGACAGTCTGAAGAACTCTTAGCAGCTGATAAAACAGACAATAATAAATAGCTCAGCGCTTTGTCATTTATCCCGAAAACCAACTGTGCTTTAGCAAAAACGCTGAAGCTCTAAACAAAAACAAAAATTTGCATTTTAGCAAATTTGGTCATGCTAGCACGAAGCTCTGCTTCTATTCTGCCGTTTGTGTAGATCATTTTCCAGTTAGATCTCAAGCGCCGTGCAGGAACACTGTCTGCAACTGTTTCTGCCATGTCGGTATGGTGAACCGCCTTTTAGATTCAGAAATACAATTATTACACGTTATTAGCTTAGCATAGCTAAACTCTTTTCAGTCTTGCATCAATGTTTCAGCGTAGAACTAAGCACTGGTGCGTGAAAGCGAACACCCCTTCTTGCTCTACGCGGCAGAGTTTTAACGGCGCTCATTGAACTGGACTTCAGTGGATTCGAGGGAGTCTGCTGTCAACTTGACAAGTCAAAGGGCTTTTGGAAACATTACTGGCTTGGTCCAAAATGTGTCTTACACATCATTTGTCAAAAAGGCCCGGCTGAAGATGGATATCTTCTACTGATTTAGCGGTAAAGCTGACGTATTGATCGCTCTCCCATCCTCTGTCAGTGAGTGATACGGCGTCGTTTTGACAGTCACTCCGATTGATTTCCGTCCTCCTTCAGGAGAACAAACACCTGAATTACTTATTCATTACTCAAGTGTTTGACGGACACACAATTTGAGCTGCTGATTAATTCACTTTACCCCCCCCCCCAAAAAATGAAAGGAAAACATTTATTGCAAGCCGACATTTTCAGGATGAGTAGTTCGTGCAAATCTTTTTAATTGTACAGAGTGGATGTTGGAAGCCGTGCGTTTTGTCCTGCCCTTTAATTAGCTACAACAACAGGAACCTGGCTAAGGAATCGTGTCCTCAGTCGCACCCAGGAGGAAGTTTCCTGACAGGAACTTCATGGGCTTTTATAAACCGCTCCTCAAAACGCACAAGTCCTCTTTCATGATAGAATTCTGATGAGTTCCTGTCTTTTGACGCTCTGGCTCGGCCCGGCCCTGCCCGGCGTTTTGTTCCGCTACCCTTCGCTTAAACGGCGAATGCTGCATCCCGAAGACAAATGAGGCTGACTGCTGGCACAGCACGAGAGATATCATTTAATCTTGGCCTCGGATAGCATCTAAGTCGGTTAATTAGGCCAAAAACAACTCGCTGGACCACAGGGAAGATGTTGTGTTGATGCATTCCAAACAAGAACGCGGCTGAGAGGCACGGTTTATTAGAGAGATTTTGCAAAGATGCTTCAAGATTCTGAAAGGTTATTGAAAGATTTGGAGAGGGGGGGCAAAACCTTCACCAGTAGTCTTTCTTTTTTTTTTTTTTTCAGAGTTGTCACCCAGGAGGTAGAGTGAAATTCATTTGAAGAGTTGCTCATTTTATCTCCTCTTCCCCAGCGTGTCATGCCAAAGTCTCTGCATGCGCCGTCCTGAGGACACCAGCCACCAATGTGTTCCTAGGGTACAATCAGCTTTAGATAATAGCTTGGGATAATTTAGGTGCGTTGCGCATGGTGGTTATTACTGTCATCTCGCATAACGAACTTCTTAAATTTGGATTTTGGCTTCATATTTGGAGTTTGTATTGGTTTTTGTCATGGTTCTCCAGCTGCTTATTGCAAATAGCACACATGGTTATGCTTTTTTTTTTTATCTCACTTAAATATTTTAGATTTTGTTGATGAGTTACAGTAACTGGGATCAGTCCAGTAGAGTTGAGCTTGTCTGTAGACAAGTAGAATCCCTGCATACGTCTATATGAAGTTGTCCAAAGAAAATCTCAATCATTCACATCTGTCCACCTGGAGAGGGATTACAACATCATCTGAACGTGGACTGAGACCTGAACCTTCAGAATCACATAAAGACAGTTACAAAGTCAGTCTTCTACCACCTGAAGAACATTTTCGGGATTAAAGGACTAATGTCTCAGCGAGACCTAGAGAAACTCATCCAGGTGTTTGTCTTTAGTTGCCTAAAAATTAGACAGCTGCAGGTGATTCAGAACGATGGAACCTTTAAAACCACTGAACAGCTCAGCAACAAAATACATTAAAGATCTGCTGCTGTTGTATCAACCTTCCAGACCTCTCAGGTCTTCTGGTTCTGGTTCTGCTCTGTATCCCCAGAACCAAACATGGAGAATCAGAATTCAGCTTTTCAGTTTTAATCTGGGACAAACTTCCAGAAGACTGTAAAACATCTGAAACGTTGCGTTCCTTCAAATCTAGGCTAAAATCCCATTTTTTTTACTTTGAGTTGTCGTTGATTAATGAAACACTGTGACATAGTTTGACACATTTGATGCATATTTTATGATGATTAATCTTGATGATTTTGATGATGGCATCTGACATGTTAGGTTTGTTGCTTGTTTTTGTTTTTCTCATGTTAAGAACTGCCTTGCTGAAATGTGATATACAAAAACACTAAATCTTACCAAGTATTATTGTTTAGTTTCTTGTCTAAATATCTCTGTACACTTGAAATAAGACAAAAGTAACTTAAAAGTAACTTTTCAGCAAGATATATGAGCTTATGCTAAATAATTCCTTAATATTTATGGAAAAAGTACCAGCTCCACTGGCTGATTATTTCACTTATAACAAGACATTTTTCCCATGTTACAAGTGAAACAATCTGCAAATACAACAAGGACTTTTTAACAATATTAAAGAAACATTGACTCTAAACGGACGTCTGAAAAGTTACTTGTGAGTTAGAACACTTGAAATAAGACAAAACTAAGTTATTTGGACAATAAACCAGACGAGAAACGTTTGGTGTTTTTGCAGTGTGCTGTTCTCACTCGCTTCAGTTCAGTTCATGATGTAACGATAGAAAGTGATTGAGCAAAAAAAAAAAAAATGGTCTGCATGGATTTTAACCTCAAACCTCAATTTGAGGTAAAACTTAAGGAGTGATGGGTGTAATGCTTTTCTTCTTTTAATTATTTGTATAACTAACAACAAACTCTTAAAATCCAACTCACTCATTGTACTACTTGTGCTGTAAATATAGAGATTCTTGAAAAATGTGTTCTATACCGAGGTGGCATTTGTTATAAGTGATACAGTCATGTATAAAATATGAAAGCAGTCATTTAGAGCGTATATTAATTTACCTGATAGTGCTGTAACAGCAGACCCAATGCTAACAGGAAAGGAAGTGATTACAATATATGGCCTTTTTAAGTCAATAACAGCCACTGCATCAACACCAGCGCTGTGATCAATCTTCTTTTTAGCTCAAGCACAGAATGATTTCCAAACAGGATTTTGCTGTTTTTTTTGTCAGAGCACAAAATGTTTTTCATTTGGCCGTAGTCCACCCAAAAATGAGCTTAGGCACAGTGGGGATGACATTTTATGCGCCGCGCAGCTTTGATTTGTGTTTCTTCGCCGTTTTGACAGGAGTTCCTGAGCTCATCTATCGATTTCCAGTACAATTGTGTTTTAAATGCCACGCACCTCGAGGATAAGACGGTTACTGCTGCTCACTATTGGTTTTCAACCTTTTAGCAACGCGTGCAGAGACACCTGCTGTTTGTTACTTCTGTTTAAGGTGACAAAACACAAACTAAAGTTTTATATTTATATATACACACACAGAAACAATTAATAATAATACATATGAGATTTAAAAAGAACTATGTTGATGTAAAGTCCAAATGTTGGCACAGATATATTTATGGTTCATTCTCAGTTTAATGAGGCACCAAAATATTATATAGAAATAGTGTTTAAAATGTACTTTAAACAACAATTTAATTATTTTCACCCAGATATTCAACGTTTGGTAATGTCAGTGTGTAGCGTACTAGCCTTAGCATTCATTCTGCTCTGACTGACAGCGCTAAGACCCGCCTCCCACTTCTGATTGGTTGTTTCCAGGCAGCACTGAGTACACTGGGAGAAGGCAGAGGAGTTATCTGTCTCACGAAGTGACAGTTTCGACAATTGTGTAAAAAATACAGAAGCATTTTTACTTTTTCAAATAAAAGTTCCATACTGCATTTTTAGGGGAAAAGAACGTGGTCACCAAAGGTGTCAGCAGATGAATTGCTCTGCATTTGTGAAACATAGTACCTAAGGATTAAGAAGCATTTGTTTTACGAGGGGCCCATTATTAAGTCTAAACCAGGTGCACTCCAGTGATGCCTCATTCATTATTCAACGCTCCGTCATTAGTTACCGTTCTTGCGCTCCCTGGAGTACATTCACACATAATGCTTGCTGGGTTTTATGTTGTGCCTCATTTCTTCATGACCACTAAGTTGCTTCCTTTCTGCACAGGCCCGCTGACAAAACTTTAGGTTATTTGTAATGAACAGTTATTCCACCTATAGGGACGGGAGAAGATAATAATGGACCAAATACGAGTTACGCATGTGGGAGTTGAAAGGTTGTTTGAAAATGCTAATGTGTGTGAATTGTTACTGCGGCTCATTGTAAAAACAATTTAAAAAACAGGAGTTTTAAAGTGTACACATGCTTTTAAATCCTCCCTTTTCACAGGTAAATCATTCACTTGGTTTATATAAAGTAGAATTGCAGTGAGTTGGTCTGAGTCTCTTGTTATCGTAGCTCCACGCCCGTCATTTACCTCTGTGTAAGATCAAACAGTTTTGCTGCAGTTGTTTTTTAATGTGAACGAGACATTCCAGGCCCTGCCCCTTTCCACTGCACCCAGTGGGGCTTATATTTGTCCACAAGTTCAATTGCACATTCACACGTCCCCAAGCGAACCAAACTTTTTTCTGGGGAAATAGACTAGAGATCTATTATAGCGGACTAAACAAGGCTGGTGTGAACGTACCTTTATTCTTATTCGAACACTAGTGTCTACTGTTGTAATTGGAATGACAATGAGATCCCACGGGGGATGTTCTGTCCGTGGCTCCGTCATGTGGGACCTTGACTTTTTGTCAGCTGACTAACCGTCTGTTTGGGGGGCAGAAGGTTTGGATATATCAAAACAAGCACAGCTAGCAGCAGCGTTGAATGAGCGGAAGATGTTTTATTGTAAACTAACTAACAAGGATTCATACAACACTCTGGGCTCGAATGCTGGTCTCCCTCTGCAGCGCCTTAATGAAGTCAGGTTTGCCGAGCCGTGCCGCAGTCCTCAGAAGGCATTCATTACAGTAAGTCCTCTTTAAGGACAGCGGGGTTAACGAATACAAGCATTCATAGCCACAAGTCATTTCTTCTTGAGTTCAGAGAGCACGATGAAACACTACATCTTAATCAAAGAACAGAGACAATTAGCTTGAAGGACTCCATTTAAGGCTGTTCACACTGGGACAGCAGCGTGGCCTTCTGGTTCATTGTGCAAAAGAAAAGCTCTGTGAAATTACTGTAATTGAATTCGGTGATTTGCACCTTGGTCGGCTGTGTTATTTGTCAGGATGAAAGATAACTCTTGGTATTTTAAGATTTATAAAGTGGCATGTGAACTAGCAGTCGCAGGGTGTGCTACTTAAGGGGACATTCCTTTGAACAATGGTCTCATTTGTTCACATCTACCCCGCTCCACACTAGAGGGCATCCCAGTTATTGCACCGCCATACATGAGCCTCGTTCCTGAGCCTCAGAGCAACTGTCGCTCCTACTAGAATAAATACAATTACTGCAGCTTGGACTCTGCTTCAGTAGGCGGGTACGGGGAATTCCTGATGTTGGGCATATATTTTATTCACACTAATGGGACTGCAATCCCCAGCATTCAATGCACTGGAGACATCTATTGCTGCATTTCTATTACAAATGTGTGAAAATCTTTGTCTAAATTCTGCTAATGTTTAATATGAGCTTCTCTAGGGGAGAGCCCAGACACCCGACGGGGAAAACAAATTTTGGCCGCTTGTATCCGTGGCCTCGTTCTTTGGGACATGACCCAAAGCTCATGACCATAGATGAGGGTGGGAACGTAGATCGACCAGTAAATCAAGAACTTCGCTTTTTGACTCAGCTCTCTCTTCACCACGACAGACCGGTACAGCGCCTGCTTCACTGCAGACGCTGCGTCAATAAATTAAAGTTTTTGTCAGGGACACAGTAAAATGCAAAAAAAAAAAAAAAGGCAGCATGCAATGAGTTATTGAACCTTTGAATTCAACTTTGACAGTCATTCTATTCTTTCTTGACATGAAACTGGACAGCATACAAAATAAGAAATGAGCAGCAGTGCATACAATACAACCAGGCTCATGTACATTGATTTAACCATTTTTTTTCACAGCTTTCGTAGCCACTCTTGGTTATCTGCCAGTGTCAGCTTACACTGGTGGTACTAATGAAGTTCTAAATCATCATAGGTCACTTCTGGAGCACATTAAGTCACTTCTTTATTCATTAAAAATCCTTTAATGAGTCCCAAATGAGTTGTGTTAAGTAGAGCACAATCTAATCAGAATAACTAATAAGTTTGCATGTTGTGTTGTGGGGTGGCCATGCTTAGAAGTGTGGAAAAATCACAAAGGAATCTATAACATAACGAGGTGAGTCGCTATGGGGTCACTCTGTGTGGCGGCAATTAAAATCATAAGCTCAATAAAAGAATAAAAAAATGCCAGGAAGGAACTGAAACTGTACCTGCGTTTAAAACTGAGAGGAAATGTTTTTTAATGTTACATTTGAACTCACTTATTGGTATTAATCAGTTTCGGGCGGTTCACAGTCACCATGCAGAACTCTCCCCGCTCCGTTTCTAACACTATCATTATTTCAGACTCGATTACATCTTCAGCGAGACGAATAAATACGTAAATGGTTCGCATGAGACCTTTTAGTTCTCGCACAAAGGTGGCGCGGACAGGAAAAAGGGGATTTTTGATTGCAGCGTCGAACTGCAGTGGGTGTCATTATCACCAAAAATTGTACAGAAAAACTCACATTCAGACGTGGTGGTTTCCTGGGTAACACCGGTTCTCTGAAGCCTCACTGATTTATTTTGATGGAAGAAGTGTGTTGCGTTGTGGCCAATCAGTTATTAATTTTTACAGCAACCATATGTTAATGTTGCTCCTTTACTGTCAGCTGAGATAATTACCAGTGGTTGTCGTTAACACGGGTCTGCTGGTGATGACAACACCAGGCTTTTATGTCCGAGTTAAAAGGGAAGATATCAGTGGAGCACGCTTCCAAAATTATTCATAACCTTTTCATATTTTCTCAACTTACAACCACAACTTTGTTTTTAGTTTTTGCCAATAGGTCACCACAATGTAGCACATTGATAGGAAGTGGAAAGAAAAAAGACATTATTCTGAAGGGTTAGAAAGTGAAAATCTAAAAAAATGAGGCAGGCATTTACATCAAGTTTAAGTTTGATTTTTGATTTTTTTTAATTGGGTAACGTGTTAATAGATATTTACATGTAAATACATTAGTGGCATGTTTTAATCTCTAGTTTCATTGGCAGACTGATGTTAAAAAATACATTATAAAACCAAGGATGGAAACCAAAAAATAGCACTACTATGTAATAAAATGCATAGAACATCCATAAAATCCACACATACTCACATGTAATTAATGTTGATGATGATTTCCAAGAGCTGATTTCTTTTTTAAAGATGTTTTCTAGATGAGATGAGAAGTGAAATCTCCCTGAAGTTTAAAAAGTAACTTTGGTTCTTAGCAGTTTTCCTGAGTGATATCGAACAGCCGCCCTTACAACCTGATCTTGTTCGCTCAACGGTATTCTTTTGAATAAATTGTTGCGATAGAGCCGGAGTGTAGCCCTGAAATAATTTTGTAAACCAAGATGGAGTCCTCGTATATTGCAATGTTGTCTCAGTTTAGTCATGTTTTTTTTGGATGCAATGATACGCTTTGTTTTTTGTTTTTTTTATCCTACATCTTTGGTATCAAATAAACATTTACACTTTCAAAAGTGACTATTTTTCTAACAAAATTCATTCGATTACTTTCTAATCGCAACTTGTTTCATTTAACTGTGAATTAAACATGACGCCTAAATATTTGAACTGTTGTACTAATTTTAGATTTTCGTCTTTAACAAAAATATTTGAATCACTGTCAGTATTTGCCTTTTCTTGAGAAATACAAACCCAAAGGTCACACTGACGAATAAGCTAAAAAGCAAAGGTCCCATACACCGACCCTGTGGTACGCCAAACATATTTTCAATCATCTGTACCTTAACACACCGCATCCTACATGGAATATGTACATGACTTATCCATATTTATGCAC
This sequence comes from Brachyrhaphis terrabensis, assembly GCA_903067065.1. NCBI lineage: Eukaryota > Metazoa > Chordata > Actinopteri > Cyprinodontiformes > Poeciliidae > Brachyrhaphis > Brachyrhaphis terrabensis. The sequence continues at coordinate 16,952 of CAEGAG010203280.1, forward strand.
TTGGAGGAGTTAAAATGGAACAGTTTAGTTAGAGATAATTGATGGTGTCATTTTTCTGCTATAAAGCATATCACCGTTTCAGTAGAATGATGTTTTCTAAAAGCAAACGGCACTCTGTTTAGAATATTTGGACTCTTTTTCAAACGTTTAGTAATTTGCTTTGCAACCAGTTCAGCCCGAGTTAATTTGCAGAACCACTTTTCACTTCATTTACAGCTCCAAGTCTATTGGGGTTTGTCTCCACTGGCTTTGCACATTTACAGGCACTTTCTTTCCAAAACAGCTCAACCTCAGTCGGTGACACTGAGCCTCTGTGAACAAACGTTTTCATGTCTTGAGATTCTCAGTTGGCTTTAGGTCCTTGTTTCACGTGCTTGCTGTGTCCCACACATGGCCTGTGGCAAACCATGAACAGGACTTCTTAAAAGGGCAGTATTATGTGAAGTTTACCTTTTTGAGCTTTACATAATGTTATGTTATCAAAGATAAATTGTGAACAAACATAAAGAGGCAGTAATTAAGCAATTTCTCAACAGCTATCGAAAAACAAATGGTAATGACCAAGAGACCAAGCTAGCCAGCTAGCTATTTGGTAATAAGCAAAAGTCCGAACTAGCTAATTAGCTGGCTATTTGGTAAAAGCTTAACTCACCCGAGAAAAACGTATTGAAATCAACAAAGTTTCCTTTTTTCTTACTTTCTTGTTGTTTTTTTTGTCCTCCTCCTCATCATCTTCTTCATATTCTATTTGGTCAAGTCCCATAGATTTCCCCATGACAATGCAAACAACAACAATAACAAAAAACAAGTTTAATTATAAATTAAAACCACCACCAAGTTCGGATGCTGGGAGTGAGATATTCCCTTTCACACTCAGCTGCATTTTAATCAAAACCAAAATACCTCTGAGACGTCAGTCTGTCTATATCAGACTCAGTAGACATTCAATGCACAAACCGGAAATAAAGAAATCAAACTTTTGAGACTCAACACATGTATTTTTAAAAAGACTTAAGATGGTACTTGCTGTAGCTGAGTACCCCATCACTAAAAATATGACAGTGGCCTATTAAAACTGTTCAGTGGGGGATTCAAATCTGAATCATAAGGTTGACATAACAATAAGGACGATGTATTTTTAACAGATGTGTTTTTGTACTTTTATTTGTGTTTCTACAGCTAATGTTGTAAATGTTGAGTTGGGGCCGACAGCAGCTTTGTCCATCTTCCAAATGGACAATGATCTTAAGCATACAGCCAAGGTGGTTACAAAATGGCTTAAGGACAACAAGGTGTTTGACTTCACAGACTCCTGATGTTAGTCCGAGAGAGATCTGAAAAAGCCTGACTCAGTTCCGGTTCTGTCATCTAGAATGGGTCAGAACTCCAGCAAACTATTGGGAGCCGATGGAAGGAAACCCATAAAAGTTTGACACAAGTCATGAACTTCAATGGCGATGCTAGCAAACTCTGAAGAATCAAAGTGAACTTCTGATATAGAAGATATAGATGGAAAATCTCTCTCATTATTGTGACCTTTAGCAGATTGAAATAATTTTAGTAACTCCAACTGACCTAAAATAAGAAGTTGCTCTGAGTTCGCTTCAGACAGTGACGAAAAAAAGTTGCATGTTTCTTTTTACTTGGTGTATGTAAACTTCTGGTTTTAACTGTATAATATATTTGTTAGGATTGGGTCATTGGACCTTTATCTGTTCATCAACAGCACTGTAAACCGATAAAATGTCACTTTCCTAAGATAATTGCCCAACTCATATTTTGCCAAAAGTATTTTTTATTTTTTTTTCCTAAATATATATTTTGGCTGTTATTTAAGCCATTTCTTAGGAAGGTGATAATAAGAAAATGAGAAGACACAGCTGATAAATTTGTGACCAACTGCATTGAAAAGGAGACATGAAAACTCAGATCCACGACTTTGTGCAATTTCGTTACTTCAGACCATTTCTGTTTTTAATTTCCAACAAAAAGCAGAAGCAGATTCTGGTTTCCGTGAGCGTCTATGACACAAACATGTATTAAGAGTTCCCAACATATCACCTTCACTCATAAATCTCCACTAACTGCCTGTCAAGCCCCGCATCATTTATTAAATCTATCTTGTCACCTACAAATCCCTCATGCTCCGGGCCCTTGGTACCTGCCTGACCCGCTGCACCCAGACACGCAGCTTCAGCCATGCATCTTCTTTCTGTCCCTCAAACTAGCCATTATGTTCTTTTTTCCTCATCTCATTCCAGCCTCGTTCCTTTTATTTCTGAAACACAGCCGTCCTATTTAATCTCGCCACACTCGCAGTAGTTTTCGCATCTCTCAAATGTCGTTAAGTTTAAATTCTCCCCCATTTATGAGCCGTTATAAATACCCTCCTCTTTGAGAGGGCGTTCATTTTTATTGTTCACAATCAAGGAAAATGCATTTTCCCGCTCGCAGTGGAGTCGCTGAGAGGCCGACAAGCACATCTGCTGCGTGGAGCTCATTAAAGAATTATAATCAAAGGTCTTGTGAAAGAAAGTTTTTCTTGAAAATCATTTTCCAGTTTTTCTCATGCTGTTGAAGGGAAAAAAAACACACAATTCCATTAGTTTATTTAGATTTACAATATAGCATTGAATTGAATTTTATTTTATTTCACTCAAAATATTGACTGTAAGGTGAATTGTGGTGGCGGTTCGTGCATTTTTAATGTCTGCGTCAATATCAGTCTGTCAAAGATCAATCAATCAATCAGTTTACTCATCCTTTATACGAGCTAATTGTCAGTGAAACGCTGGTAAAAATGTTAAAGGGTTAATAGAGGAGCGATGTAGCAATGACAGACCAATAGCTTCTTGTTATGCTCATTATTTCATGCTTCGTTGAACAGGTTAGGATAGATCTATGGGTGATACAGAACATGCTTTGACTCTTGTCACTTTAAATCCATATCAGCTCCTGCCGGCCACGCCCCCCAACTCAGCGTTTACACTCGCACGTGAAAATGGCTGCAAACAGACGCACAGTTACACGACCGTACATCTTTGAAAAGAAGAAGTGGAGCCTCCTGCACAACCAGCAAAGAATGCAGCAAGTGCTTTCAGGACAGCAAGTCAACAAGCTAACAATTGTAAAGCTAGCTGACCAAATGCGCCGCAGTTCCGCAGGGTTGCTAGGTGACGGTCGGTGCCCGCTGATTTGTGACGTTCTAGAGGTTTTTGAAACGGCTCATTTTCCAGACACCAAAAACCGTCTGGGAGTTTGTTTTTTTTGTGCTTGAGGTGTTTGTGGAAGCAGTAAAAACCCAAACTGAAGTACAAAAAACATCCAAAATACTAATTTTGTATAATATGTCACCTTTATAGAGGTGGAGGCCCCAATTTCAAAGTGTTAAATTACAAAGTCAAATTCCTTTTTAGTCATATTTGATATGTACATATGCAGCATTTTTATAACAACTTAAGGTAACATAGTTACTTATTTGTGCTTCAAAATGATTCCTTGTGGCTGGAAAACACAATGCTGCCCCTTTAACTGGGAGCAGAGTTGTTTCTGGTGGTAGATTTGTAAAGTTGAGCTGTAGCTCTCTCTCCGTTCTCCAACTGAAGCCGTTTTCATCAGCCGTCTGTATATTTCTGTGCTTTCAGCTGTAAGGTTATTTATTCCCGTTCGAGATAACGGTGCATTTACATCTATTTCCCAGCTTTTCGGTCCACTCAAGATGCATTAAGTGAGTCATACTTTAAATGGGTTTCAGACGTTCTTGCCAGCTCTCGTGCTGCTGCCGCTCTTTCCGTACATATGAAGAGTGCACCTACTAGTCTCATGCTCTGGTTTGTATTTTTCTCACACATCTTGCAATTGTACGACTTCTGGTGATTGGCTGGCAGGCTTTGGCAAGGTAAAAAAATAAAATAAAAAGAAAGTTCTCACCTTACAGAAATAAAGCTCCACGGACTCTACATTTGTTCTGTTTCCTGCGGCAGCCAACCTGTCACCTGAAAAGATTTTTTTTTTTAAGTGTCGAATCACCGACTTTCTGTTTGTACTTGACAGCGCCTCCAGATGGCGGCGGACGAAGGGGCACGGCCGCCTGACCGCATCATTCTGTCCGGTCCTCACCGAGACGATGATGGAGGGACGGCTTCGGTCTGCAGCGACAGATTGCCAGAGGGATCAGTGGTCTAAATAAAGCAAAAAAAAAAAAAAAAAAGGATAATAAACCCAAACCCATACTTGTGGCAAACAAAACAGCCCTGGTGATTACTGTAGTGAGAGCCACTATTCACTGAAAAAGATGTGAACATAGCTTGACCTTGGTCAAGGTTTTGGTAACATTCTTAAGTCCAGCGAATGACGACGTTGACTTTAACCGACTAAATTAAGTGTATTTAATTTTCAATCGAGTCGGACTGCTCGATTGAAGATCAGGGGCGTCTGGTCTGGTTTACATCTGGACGTGTGTCTCGGCCCGTCAAGATAACAAGTTTTGCTGGATGATAAACTGGCCACAGACGTTATTGTGATAAATGATAATATTGTTGTTTAAAACTGTTTCCCAGTAATATAATGGTAACGGCTTAACAGTAATTGAAGAACGCATTCTCCAAGATCAATAAACTTTAAATTCTAACGAACGTTTAAACACATGGAACTGGAAGGCATTTTAAATATTCTAAATAAATAAAACAGAAATAACAAATAAAATGAATAATAAAGTCAAAACCCTTAAAAGAAAAAAGGGTTAATTGAGACCAAAGCAACAAATTGAAGACTTTCGTCATCCAGTTTTTGGTGGAAAGAGAGAGGAAAAACAATAAATCACTCAAATGGAAATTATTGAGTTTGTTCAAATTCATCATGCGATCAATCGATTTATTGCTTATTGTGACAGGCCTAGAAGCGTTGCGTGTTTCAAGTGTGTGACGTGTGTCCGCCGCTGGAGCTGGAAACCTGAGCTTTTGCTGCTGGACACGGAACTTCAACCAATCAGAGAGACTCCGCTTTGTGACGTAGTGGTCTGTGGTCGGTGTCCTACCAGAAGGCGTTGGCGCCGATGCTAGCTAGCAGGTCGTCAAAGTCGGCTCAGGTGAGACGACAGCAGCAACCAAACTCACAAAACCTCTGACTTATCTGGTTAATTCAAGTATGGCGCAGAGAACGGCACATATAACGACATTTCCTTCCATTCAGTGAATAAACCAAGACGCTTTCTCAGTATTTCATCTGCCATTGTGCAAAGAGACCAGGAGAGGGAAAAAAAAGGCACGAGGTTCCTCCAAATGTTCGTCTGGAGCAATTTTGACGCTCGATATCAAGCGTCACACTTCAAAACGAACAGGCGTCAAAGTTGAGGCGTTTTGTGACTTTGACCCACGAAACGCGTTGGGCCTGAACGCAGCATTCACTCATTTGTTTGGCATGTCCATCTTCACCACCACTCCGCTCTGCCTGAATCTGTAGCTTCACATATGCTTGCGTTTGTTTTTATTGAAAAAATAGTGAGCAAAACTATCACTGCTGCCTGTACTGTCTGACACAGTTTGAGTGGAGAAACAAATAAAAAGCAGGAGCCCGGAACTGTTTAAATCAATTATCTTTCTGTTTAGATAAGTTGTTCCAAATTTAAAAAATAAAAATGCCTTCAGAAAGCTCTGGGGTTTATTTACATATATATTAAAAAATTTGAATTTGGAGGCAGTTTAAGTGATTACAATATACTCAGATTTATTAAGTAGCGGTCAATAAAATGGCACAACTTGCTGTGCAATATTACTCAATCAGTGAATTTAATGAAAACTAAAAAATAAAATTTAAAGCAACGAGTTTGCATATATTTTTTTTAAAGTAAGGAGAACTAATTAGGTTTTTCTGTATAACTCAGATGCTGAGTGAATATGCTGCACAATCAAAGCCCATCATCAGTGTGTCTGTTAATTCTGCATCAGGCTGGTGGGAGGAAATTGCTCTTCTTCATCTCCCAATTTGGAGTTTCTTATATTTCAGCGAATCTGATGCATTGCTGCTCACTTTGTGGTCATTTTTAAGACACTGCCCTGCTGCTGCGAAGTCCGACAAAGGGCCGCAAGGCTGCACATGTGAAAAGACAAGCTTTTTTTCAACAACAAAAAAAAAGAAAAAGAAAACATTACAGGGTAAAAGCATGTGCAGAGCCCCTGCAGGTACTCTTTCAAACAAGTAGGTTCTTTAAAGGTCTCTACCTTTGGAAAAGAAGTCCTTCTAGTGCTCCGATGAAAGCCTTTCTTTTTACTTTTGGGTTTGTTCGTTGCTTTTAATGCTTAGTGTAAAATGTACTTTATTTAAAAAGAAACAAACAAAGCCTCGGGTGCAGCACATTTAGTAGAATAAGTTCGTGTGTGGTGCCAGCGTACTGCTTTTGAAAAGGTTATTTGAACTGTTCTTTTTGCTGGATGGAACGATTGTATAATCCAAGTTATTCTTATCTAATCCACACAGACTCAAATTATGTTTCATAGAACGTTTCCCCATTCATATTTGAGTAAATGTCCTTGAACAAGTTGAAGAGAAATTTTCGGTTTAGCGAGGTCTCGGCACACTGGCTGGACATTTCACTCTTCATCTTACCAGAACCGACCAAATCAACTTAAATGACTCGGTTCACTGAATCTTTTAGACAGTTCATAGCTGTTTGAGGGTTAGGACTAGTACAATAGTGCAACGTTATCTGCCTTATTCATTCCGAACTCCATTTTGTTGGCAATGCACAGCTGTGTCCAAGTGTTAATTGCTTACTGTATCTCTGAATCTAAACCTCAAAGGTCGTCTTCCTTCTTCATTGCTCCAACCGTTACGCCTACCAGTTCACACAACCAACAGTCGACTTGACTCCTCCAAGCAAACGTCTCGCGGTCAAAAAGCTCAATCTTTGTCTCGTCTGGTATGCTTTTCTCCCAAAGGTGTTTAGCTTTTCAAAGTGCTGCAGATCTGAGTCGGGCTTGAAGGCGTCAGCACTGCTGCCTCGCACCAACAAGTTCGCTCTGGGTAACCCAACTTCTTCCCACTATTCACACAGACTAACATTAGGTTAAGTGGCAACTTTAAATTGACGTTACATGTGAGGGTTTCAGTGCTTAGTTGTCTTGTGTCGCCCTGTGATGGACCGGCAACCTGTGCCAAGTGTCATTGATCACCAGTTATGCACCAGGCCTGCGACCAAGCAAGGATACAGCGGATGCAAAGATGGATGAGTGGAACAGATTTTGAAGCACCCTCTGGTAGTCCAGCACCGTCCAGCTTTAGATGAGCTTAAATATTGTTTGTTTTGGTGTCCTGGGTTGTTTCTGATCATTCCACCCGATTGTCTGTCCCCTTGAGGATGACAACTAGCCTCAGATAGTTGAAACTTGGACACAGTTTTTCCATGTTCTGATGGAGTCAGGGTCTCAGAACATTGTGCCTACTGTCAGGCATGGTGGTGTAAGACTCTCTTCCAGCTTTCATCTCGGTCCACGTCAGGAAAAACCAATTGTTCTAAATTAGATCTACCAATTGAGTATAAAGGTATGGTCAAATATTCAGAACTATGTCAGTACCTAAGGCAACAAAAAGCTAAAAAGACTTTTATCCAAATATTATTGTATTAGGACTGTCAACATGAACACATATGATTAATCTAAAAAGTTACATTTGTTAATATTACACATTGCAGATTAATCATATTGCCTGATTTGACATAAAAGCCTCCCTCTTAGTTTACAGCAGCGAGTTACGTTGTTTTGTACAGCGGTCAAAACTCCGCAATGGACGTTGAGATAAATCCAAGGTGGTGTGTACATGTTGCAACAATGAATGATCCTTCCACCAAAGGATAATTTGAAACAAAATGACTTCTTTTAAACCGTCCTGAATAAGAAAACCTGAAAAACAGACATTTTTCTATGCAAGTTTTTGAAAATATGTCAAGCTTACAAAGCTGAACATATTGATTAATTATAATTAATCACAGCGCTAGCGTGTAATTAGTCTGGCTAAACTTTTCAATCGATTGACGCCGCTGGTATGTATGTAATCTGCGCAGACTGAAGAAAATTGACAATATATTCAAACTTGTGCTTCTAGTTCTACTTTACTGTTGAAGCTTTGAACACTGCAGATTTGTGAAAGCACTAATCTAAGTGTCTGTGACAGACAGGCAAAGTAATAGGACCAAAAAGAAAGAGAGCGCTCCAGCTGAAGGGAAGAGGGAGCCATCTGGTGAAACGTGGTCTAGAAGGAGCTCAACCAATCAAGACCTTGCCCTCAGCTGCCGAGGCAGAGCGTACGCCGAGACTTTAACACGGACACAGATCGGTCCGTCAGCCTGAAGGTGAGCATTACACAATACACAAAGTGACAAGATGGAAAGTGACACGGAAAACAGATGTCGCCAGCAATGCAGAGAGACGCAGCGGGTGAAGATCAATCGCGTCTTCTACACTTTCATCACTGTTTCTTTTTTCTTTTTTTTCTTCAGGAAAGGAAACATGTATGGGCTTCTCTCTCTTTTTCTCTCTCGCAGCCCCCAGAGATTTATTTGTAAATGTCACACTTGTCAAAACGTCGCCGGCTCCGTCTCCCGTGGATGCCGCATTATATGCACTGGCAGATGCAAATTAGGAAATAACCCCACTGCTTCGGTTTGGTTCTCTATGATTTCCTTGGTCATCTGCAAACAAACTAATCCTAAAATTGAAATCTTCAACACAGTGTCCGTTTCGAACCAAGAACACACACGAACTGGCGTTTGGATAAAAAAACAAACAAAAAAACACACACACACCCCACGCACACACACAGATGTTACAAGAGCCGCTGTGTTGTGTGTAAGCAGACAGGCAATATCCAGCTTATAAAGCACATTACGTTTTGTCTCTCATTAAAAATATTTGCCTGGATGAAACCAATCTGTCTTTAACCGACTGTGACCGAGTCATCTGTCCTAGGAATTAGGTTCTTTTTTTTGGGAAATCCCAACAGAGAAGACTTTTTTTCAAAAGAGAACACAGTGCAGACATACAGATCTTCTTAGAATTAGTTTTTCCTCTCAGTGGCCACAGGAAAAGCTGCTGTCTGTCCATCACAATCATCACCATGTTTTACCCCCAGAACAGCTTTCGAATTCAGGCCAGTATCAGAGTAGCAAACACTGGAACAGTGGAATAAAATTTTCATTAAAAAGGAAAAATAAGCAGTGAATGATTCTTCAAGAACAATGTATTTGCATTCTGGCACTTTTTAAAAGTGTTACATCATGTTTACCTCAACAAGTGAGTCACACGTCCGAACATGTCAGAAAGAGGAAAATGTTCTACAGATACATTTTCCAAAGGTTTTCTCGACATAACGACTTAACTTTCCAGTAGTTTTCTCGAGATACGTTAAAATGGAGAAAAACTTTGTTTTCCCGAAATAAAACTTTCCAATGGTTTTCTATATAACGAGTTAATTTCCCAGTGGTTTTCTAAAGATAACTAGTCAATCTTCCAATGGTTTTCTCAATAAGTTAATCTCAAGAAAACAAACCGTTTTCTCGACATAAGTTAATTAGGAAATTAACTTATGTCGAGAAAACAGTTTTCTTGATTTTGTTGAGATAGTGAGTTAATCTCAAAACAAACTTTGTTTTCTTGAGATTAACTCATTATCTCGAGTTAATCTTGCATGGCCTGCATGCCTTTGCGCCTGCCACCACAGGATGCATTTGAAAGATGAAATCAGGTTTAACACACACGCTCACACACGCCAGTCGTCTTGTTATCTTGAGAAAACCATAAGGAAACGGTAAGCGAAAAACGGCTTCGTTGCCAAGGGCCTATAATTTTCATCATGTTAACATAAAACAATAAGGTTTAATGCGTGTTTGGTCAAGTTATTTATAGATGGTCAAAACTGTTGACTTAATTTCAGGCACGTAGAGAAAATTCCTTCTGTTTTATGACCGTCCGGTTTTTGGCAGGCGAATTTCTCCTTAAGAACTATAATATAAGAACACCATTAAAAATGTTTTTTTCTAGCTTTTGCTTTCATGAGTGATCATCAAGTTATCAAAATTAGAAACTAAAATTTTAAACTATATGGTGAATGGACTGAACTTGTACTGTGCTTTTCGTGCTGACCACTCAGTGATGATCTCATCTGTCCAGCCACTCTCATAAATTCATACGCTGAAATGGAGACTGGTAGGTGGAGTTTGGTTAGGGGGCAGAGGGGCTTGAGTCAAACCCTCAACCATGAGATAGAAAGACAACTACTCTTCTGACAAAATGACTTAATGCAGATTTGCATAACTAACTAAATTATAACATAAAACATGCATTTATATTGGAAAATATAAAATAAACAATTCTAGCATGTAGAATGATAGCAGCTTGGGTAACTATAAAAGCATCCTCCAGGTGTAAAGTCTAGAGAATGTAGGTTATTAGAGTAAATCTGTGATTTCAGGTTGTTTGAGGTTTTTTGTGTGTTCCTTAATTTTTTTTTTTTTTATTAGTTCTGCCTCGTTTCCATTTCCACTTCAGTTCTCCCTTAAGTCAGTCTAGTTTATTTCCTGTTTCTAATTACTCTTTGTCTCCCCTCTTTCCTTTACTCAAGTTATTGTTTTATGTTGGATTAATTTCCCAGTTCCTTTGGTCCACCATTCAACCTCCCAGTATTTAAGCGCTTCACTGTCGGTCACTCCTTGCTGGTTAGTCCAGCCTCTTCCTGTCTTTTCCATGCGATCTCCCAGTGTCTCCTGCTTGTCTCTGTTTTGGATTTCTCTTGTGTTCTCTGGATTTTCACATTTGTAAGTTGGGTTCTTATTTATCCAATCAGAACTACATCTCTCGCCTGGTGTATTTGGGTCCACATTCATTAACGCATCATGACAAACGTGTCATCATAGAAGCTGAAAGCTTAAAATAGCTTTTTTTTTCTTCTTTTTTTGCCGTACTTCTTTCAGCCTTCCTATTACATGTTGAAAGTTTTGTTCTCTTTCACTCTTAGAGCCTAAATAAACCGGAGCCAAGGCTCGACAAGTCAACAAAGGCTTTCCTACATTTGTAGTGAAAACGTAGCTCCTCAGTTTTGTGACAGCATCTGAGACCTGCTGTTCTCTAGTGACTCGTTCCCCAGACGCATTAAGAGCATCAAAACGGTGGACGAAGGTAAAATTCCTGAGCAAAGTTACTTCAGTCAGAAGTATGTGGATATTTTCCATGTGGTCTTAGTGAAATAAAAACAACAGTCAGGTAGATAAGTAGTTCTCACAGATTTAACTGATCAGTGCATCGTAGGGGTCAGCTGCACCGCCTTGAGTCTTCTACCTTTACCGAACTGAAGCAAAGAAAGTCGAGAGAAGAAGCACCGAAAGGAATTGGAAGTGTTTCCATCTTGCTGCAGCACTCAAGTCTGAAATCTTGCTGTCAAATAATCTCCTTTGATACCAAATATGTACAGGGTTTTGTGAGCAGCAGGGGGCCAGACACTCAGGATGATTCAGAGTGCGAGGGCGTTCGAGTTCAGCCTTTATCCCCAGCTTTGGCAGACAACACTTCCAATGGTAAGTCGCCTGATCTGGAACAACGGCACTAACCATCGTGAGCCGCAGCTTTTTGTGTCCTGTAGCTCTCGGCTCTAAGTATTGTTCAGTTGATTTAGTCTTTATTATTCAGTGCTAGTTTCGACCTTTTGTTCCATCAGTGTCAAGTGTCCAGATTCCCGGTTAACATTCCTCACACCTTTTATGGTGTAGAACTGGTTCTTTTGTGTCTTTGTTGCATTTATTTTTCTGCGCTCCTTCGTCAGGTTGGTCCCACCGGAGTGGGATTCAGTTAGTTTTGTGTCTGTGTGAGCTCATTACTTATTGGCCCACTTTGGATAAAGTCCATTTACTGTCCTGCGGTGCCTTTTATTTTTTCTACTTCATGTAAACTAGCTGCATGTTTCTGCATTGGTAAGCTCTTGGCACAATAATGTTTTAAATTATTATTTAAACAAAATGTAAAAAAAAAAAATGTAAAAAAAATGAAAAGAGATTTTGCTGTTGCAAACTATCCGTCCTACTTTATAGATGCTCCATAATTAAACAGGTGTTGAACAGATGTTGTTCAGTGGTTTTTAATGGTTTTATGTGCATCTGCAAAGAAAATATGTCAGTTTTTCCCCCCCTGACACATTCCAACACTACCGAGAACATGTGGGACTCAACTGGCTTTTTATACGGGAGATCTTTGCCAAATTCCATTATTGTTATTATTTTTTTAATTGTTTTAAAAAATGAACCAAAGCTTTATAAAATAAAAACCAAGGCAGGGCCTCTACGTGACTCTGCGACTGGCCAAAGAAAAGCACCAGGAACAGAGAAAAAGGTATGAGCAAATAAATCCATTCATAATGGATACAAGATATTACATATGAGATAAATTAATGTCTATTCATGAGACAGATTTAAATTTTTGTGCTCCAAATTAATATGTTAGGTAAAAGTAAAAAATAATTTTTCTACCTTATTGATGTGACACAAAGTGCTTCATGTGAAATGCGGGTGGTCAGCATTCTCACATGTAAACAAAAGGTATTTTGCAAAGCAGATATGGATTTTTTTACATGATATAGCCATAGTTTTACCTTCAGCGTTCAAAGATTTGGAGAATAAAGTGAGGAAATGGGCTCTGATGACCTACACCAGCACTGTTACGGACAACAAAAAAAAAGAAGCTGTGAATAACTTTAAAAAGTTCTGAGGCGCTGCAGGCGAATGAGTTGATATTTGTGGAACATAAAATCAGATCCCAGTAGAGTCTTACTTCTTTGAGGTAAAAGTTCAAGCCATGATAAATAAACATTTTTTTCTTCAGATACAAACTTATCTAGTCCGGCTATGAAACTACATCGCACTAAGTTTAGAGTTGAGTTCCAAAATTGTTTGTTAAATTTGTCAAATGTAACAGTAATTTCAATATTGTAGATAAAATAACATAACCTTTAATTCAACATGGAAAGAAGTTAACTCTTTTTGACGATTTATAAAGCGTAGCGTTTGCTCTGTTAGAAAAAGAAATATGCATTCACGTTCAAAGAAAATATAAAGAGAGATTATCAGCTCTTAATTTTGAATTTATAAATAAATCAAAAGGCTTTTGATTTGATCTGTTTAATGACTTTAACACCAGTTGATCTATGTGTTCATATCGTCTACTTTTCTTTCCTTTGCTTTTAGTCCAAATCTTAAAGAGACTGATGTAAGCATTTTCCATTTTATAGTACAATCAAGTATGCATGTTAACTTCAGCTGTCATGACAATGCATATTACTTTAAAGAAATTTGACTTTGAAATTGAACGCCTTGAAATTGGGCCTCTTGTTTCTTTAAGAAGCTCCTACTCTGTCTGAAGCTCAGCCCTCAGGAAGTCTTCACGGCATGGCTCCTCTGTTAACCCTTTATTAACGTTTGTACTAGTGTTTCACTGAGAAGTAGCTCGTATCATGAGCTCAGCTGATGCGCAGTTCCACCAGATGTTTGCTAATTGCTGCTGGCTAGTCTGAAGGAGCAGAGTGGGGGATTCACAGAAGATTCTGAATAGAAATGAAAGAATTTCTCTAAACAAGCATGGAAGAATCAAGGCAACATCCAGGTATGTCTTCAGTGAGGGAATAACAACATAACATGATGTGAAGCTCCAAAAAGTTGATTTTACGTAATACTGCAACTTCAATGATTTTTCAGAAACCTTGTTGTGTCCGTGAAATATGTTCCAATGACTGCTATAAACTACATAATGAGAGAGGGAACAGGAACAGGAAGTGATGAAGCAGCTGTCTTAACAGCAATGGGAAAAAAATAAAAATCTGTCATGGTCGGTGTGCGAGTGCGAACTGTGCAATTCTACAGAATACGACTTCCTGTTGTCTTCTTCAGAATTTCCACCAGTAGTCACATCCTGTTGCTGATCACGTGACACGCGTGATGCAAACAAAGTGTTCCCAATCCAGAGGAACAATACACATCTATTTACATGTGGCTGAAAAACCACCTCGTCCCAGTGCGCAGTCCTTGTGTCGAAAAACATGAGCTTTGTTGTCTTTCCACAAAGCAAAATTATTTTTGTAATTTTAATTTGCGGTGGATGCGCAGCTATCATCACCTCCAATTCTCCATAAGTACCTCAACTCCAAGTTATTTCCAAGATTTTCTCGGCAGTAAGAAAACTTTTGTCTCCTCCTCCTTAGACAGAGGAGTTCTAAGGTCATTGCCATGGCAACCCAGCTCCTGTACAATAAAAGTTCTTAATCCACCAAAATCTCCTTGATTTCTGTAAGGACTACCTGCATCATGTGGATCTGAAAACTTAGTACTAGCGCTGTTGCTATGACCGTGTTGGAGGAAAGCCAAGTGAATTGCTAACATGAAGAAAATAGCTATAAGCAGCCCACGCTCTGTAAATGTCATCGGCTTATAAATCAGACTCAACCTTTCACAGTAAAATATGAGCAGGTGGAGCATCCCCCATCAGAGCTGCAGTGTGTAGCTTGGAATAAAGATTATTTATAGGACTCAAGTCTTGACCGTCAAGTTTAAGTCAAAACTAAAGTTTTTTTTTTTTTTTTTTCGCGACTGGATTTGAGTCTAAGAGTCATCATACATGGCGCTACATTTTTGTTTCTTCACTCAGGCCCGTTTCAGCGGCGCCACAACGTGAGGCAAAGACTTTCCTCTGTAACCCGGATACTCAGTTTTCACTGCTTGCTTCAAAATTTCGATTCATCTGCTAAATTTCTCTTGGCTTCTTGTTTTTAGCGGATGGAAACAAGGACCCAGTTTCACTTTGGGTGCATGTTTGACACACCTTTGTTGAAACCGCAAGTTTAGTTTTGTCCTTTTTAAATGGAGCAACTTGGAACAGCACTGAAGTTGCCCAGGTACTTTTTTGTAAGAGTTTAATTATTGTAACAGACAAAAAAGGTAAATGTTGTTACCTGAACAATAAAACTAGCTAGACATACAAATAGGTATTGGGGATATACTAAGAAAAATAAATAAATACAATTACCATAACATAATGAAATTATAAAAATAAAGTCATAATATTATGAGAATAAAGTTGTAATAATGAGAGTAGTCGTATTTTGAGGATAAAGTTGCAATGTTATGACTTTATTCTCGTAAATACTACTTCATTCTTCTATTATTTCAACTTTATTCTCATAATTTTATGATTTTATTCTTACAATAATTAGCTAAAACAAACTTTACCACCACTTCTCATCCAGAATCAACTCTATAGAAACGGGGGGGGGCTGTACTAATTTACCAACAATAGTTTGCAATGGTACGCAAAAAGCTCCAATTAAATTTTTTATGTGAATCCCAAAATAAGTAAAACCCTCTGCGTTTTCATATAGCGCCATTCCTGTGTGGACGACAACCATTTGCAAGACATGGCACAAAATGTTGCGACAAAATTCTATAATTTATAATGAGCAGATTGATGAAACTTTATGATTCACAGCTAAAATAAAACAGCAGGCCACATATCGCATAGCTGGTAGTTTGTTCAGACAACTTGTTCACATCTAAGACCCATAAACTAACCGTTGACCAACATCTGTAGTCAGTATATACCGTAGTCCCAGCCGGCATGTTTAAATGCATCACCAGTGTTCCTCCAGTAACACTGGATCCTCTCCCAGAGCCACTGACAGCTAATAAAACCAATCCCACCAACTCCAGTGTGACGAGCCACACACGTAGCAGCCGAGCATTTTTTCTTTACGAGTTTATTAACTTGGCTCTTTAGTTCGCCCGGTGTAACACGCAATCTCTCTGACAGATTGGGGGAGGGGGATTGATCCAATTTTTCTTCATTTTATCCTCCGGTAATTTAAAGAAACAGCCCGAGTTCTTTCCTCTGTTTAAAAACGCAGCTCTTGTTATAAAGGCAAAACAAAAAAAAGTGTGGCATTAGCAAAACTTGCTGTCAGACAAAGCTAAAAGATCTAGCTGTGTAGTTTGGAGCTAATGCATTCTAACATTATGAGGCTGCTCGCACTGAAGCAATCCACCGTATTAAAGGGCCTTGGAATGAATATTTAACAGCATATTTCCCTTCGCGTATTGTCAGAGAAACCAGTAAAACTTCTCTTTAATAATATATTTAACAAAACACAGTAACTGGTCCTGATGTACTTCCTTGTGTGTCATTGTGTGACTACAAAACGCATTCACAGCCCTTGTAAAAATGTTCACATCCTTTTGAATGTTTTTTTCCATCCAGTTAAAACCTGAAATGCATTTGCGTTCAGCTGCAGCGACAATACACTAAGATGCATCAACAGCTGCAGGTCTTTTGAGGTTCGTCTCCACCGGCTTTGCACATTTAAAGATTTACTTGTACCCATTCTGGTTTGAGTCAGATTGAACGGAGAGCGTTTGATTCTTGCCACATATTCTCATTTTGATATAAGTTTGCACTTTGGCTAGGCCATTCAGACACATAAATTGGTTTTGATCAAAGCCATTCCCATTGCTCTGGCTGTACGTTCCAGGTGCTGAACCGTCGTCTCAGTATTGAGTCCTTTCTGCCCACAAACAGAGTTATCCGTGAATTTTCTTGGTGTCAGATTAATACCAAAATGTCGTCTAGTGTTGAGCGTACATTTTGTTGGTGATCAGCTTGAACGTGACAATAGTTTTTTCCAGTGTTTGATCATATTTTAAACCACTGGGCCAAAAGGAGCAGCTGTTTGGTCGCCGGCTGCGTTTCCATTATAAATGTGAGCAGATCTTTGTCAATATTCTGCTAATGTCGAAAAAACACAATTTCATAATTGTGGTGTTTACACTTAAATTTTTTTGATTGAAATCACGAGTGAATAAGATTGTTTATAAGTCATTAAAGTCACGGATGTAAACATTAACATGAGACATTCAAGAGCTACGGTGCCAGTTTGCGCAATTGTGGGAAAATTCAAAAACGATACGGTCCCTTGGCGAGGAGCTCTAAATGCACAAATAAAACTTAATCACGGTGTTTTTGTTGCCATGACGCGCTCTGACAGCGTAGCTCAACTTCGTGTTATAAACAAGAAGAGATGCGCGAGATTTCGCCGCCTGAGAAACTGACAGATATCAACGTCGACGTGTTAAATTAGCACAAAGAAAAAAGGCAGCTTTGCCTTTCAACTCCACGGTGTCATTTATCACCCCTGAGTGGCTTCACCTGACACCATGTCAACACGTTCGAATGCTGTAACTCTATGAAGCGACAAAAAAAAAAAAAACACGACAAGAGACCTTGTTTTTACATCTCTGTCTATCCATCAAAGCTTCTGCAACTCTGATCCACTCGGCGGAGCGTACGCGCCAGATTACAGGTTTCTCGAATGAAAGAAAACTACCCTTCACCTCACTTGACCACAAAAACGTGTCCTCCGAATTGAAAATAATTATCCCGACACACACGCGCTGAATTTAAATTCCCTGTTTCTGTTGCATGAAAATGGCAACTTGATGCGATTGATGAGTGCCGGGGTTTAACGTGGGCAGTGGCCTGGTTTAATTTTAGCGTGTGACTGATGGCCAATGTCGTTTATTCAGCAGGCAACACAACTGTTGGGGGGGGGGGGAGAAAAAAAAGTGGGTCAAAAGAAGAACTTATAAGGGAGGGCTGCATCAGGATATTTTTGAAGTTTGAAGGTTTTTCTTTTTTTTTTTTTGGCTGTCTGCTCCGTGACGGATCGCAACGGCGCTCAAGTTAGCTAAATTAACGATACATGGGGGAGAGGGGGGAAGAATTTACCTCCAGGTCTGAAAAGTTAACACCTAATCCTGCACCGGAGGAATACCTGATGAGGACATGTTTATATGGATGAGGGCCGCCGCCACATTTTATATCGCCGCAGCAGATGGTAATGAAATTCACACGCCTGGATCTTAACGTTTCGTACGGGACGAAGCCACGTGCAACGCTCAACAACAACAAAAATAAAAAAGGCGGGAAATTTACTGATGATCTAAAAGCATCCGCTACTCCTCTGTTGATTTTTTATTTTATTTTTAATTACACCCAGGCAGTTTTGAAGTAGTAAAACAGCAATGCAAACGTGTCAAATATGCAAACTAACTTTCAAGATAATGACCAAATTTACATGCACACAATAAAGCATATCACTTGGACAGGGTGGGGGGAGGAAGGGGAGGGGACTGGTTAAGGTAACAAATCAAATATTGCATTTATATGCACAGCTGTATCCTCATTACTGTCACACTCCTCATGCCTGAGCCATATTTACCCCCTAACTAAGAGTGGGGATTTATTTATTTTTTTTCCCCCTGTGAAATACGGCTCCACAGCTTGGAAGAAATTTGGTCGGAGCATTCCCACCGACAGCAACAGATCCCGCAGCAGCGTGTGCTGCTCCCAGAGCGACCGCACAGCAGATACGGAGGATTTAATCAGATCCTTGCTAAACTGAAAACACAGGTTTACTCGATAAATGTAGAGGAAAAAACACTAATCAGTTTTAACCTCAATGGGAGGCCAGACTGGATTCTTAAAAACACACACACAGAATGGAGAGATCACAAAGAGGAAAAACACCAGAGAATAAGAATGTAAGAGTACTTAAGAGTTACTATTTATCACAGTTTTATGGACCATTATTATGGAATTGATCAGTTTTTCTGCTGCACAACAACTGAGACGGATATTTACACACGAGGTTTAAAAAGGAAGTATAGACTCACATTTTTTTTTTGTTTTTTTGTCTGACATTAAATCAGGCAAAACCTTTTGTGTTTTTTGTCTGAAAGGTTATTTAGATTTTTTTAAATGTTTGAATAATGTACGACAGTGTATTAAGGCCATTGTAGATAGGAAAAATAAAAGAAGCAAATTTCTGCCTCTTTTTTTTTTTTTTACATTTTTACACAGGTTCGCATAGTTTTTGAGATTACTGTAAGAAAGACTAATCGGCCCTGAATCTCCCACTCAGCTCCTTCAGACTAGCCAGCAGCAATTAGCAGCAAACATCTGATGGAACTGAGGATCTGCTGAGCTCGTTATAAGAGCTGCTTCTCAGTGAAACGCTGGGAAAAATGTTTTAAAAGGGTTAATAAAGTAGCAGTATTGTGATGACATCCTGAAGGCGGAGTTTCAGAAGGAGCAAGACTTAAAGAGACAGAGTCCCCTTTTCAAGGCGTTACGCTAAGATGTAGATAGATCGTTTATATTTGGTGTATAAATGATAGAACCTCAGTGCAGTAAGAATGGAAATATTTAATGGAGCTGTTTAACACATTGTGCTGACTTACTTCACGTATGTGAGAAATGTGTCTTTACAAGTAATGAAATAGACATTAATTAATCTTTGAATATGTTTCTCTGTATGATTGTGATGCAAAAAAAATGTTTACTCTTAATAAATTCAACAAAAAAGTAATTATTAACTACACTTTCAAATTGGATTTAAAGCTCTAGGCTATATATGTGTCTTGAAATTTGAACTATGAGCTTTATTGGCAACATTTTATTTGACGGGGTGTGAATAAGACTGACATGACACTGTCATAAAAATGACATAACACATGTTAGGAACATGAAGGAGTCTTTATGACTGTTGTCATGAAGTGTCATTCGGTAAATAATGACACTTTTAATGGACTTTTAGAGCAACTTGGCATTAAAAGTGTCATTATTTACTGAATGACACTTTATGACAACAGTCATAAACATTCATAGAGACTCCTTCATGTTTATGACAGGTGTTATGTCAGTCTTATGCACACTCCATCAAAGAGAGTGTTACCTCTTTATTTGGTGTGAGAACTTGAGCGTTCTTGGGAGCCCCCTGCTGGTCTGGAGGCCATAATCCACAGCTCCTTGTGTTTACACCTTGGTCTGGCTCTTCTTATGAAATATATCACCAGGGTGGCATTTTAAGTAAGGAGCCATAACTCAAAATTTTACAGTCAGAAATAGCAACTATGTATTTCTGTCTAATATATATATATATATA
>CAEGAG010203284.1:0-21767 GCA_903067065.1 Brachyrhaphis terrabensis
GTAAAGGGAGAAAGATCAAAGTCATCAGTGATGTCACAGGCTATGAGTGACATCACAGGTTCACAAAGCCTCTAGAAGCCTGTTGTGTGTGGGCGTGCATCCTGCTGTGACATCAGATTCTTTTACATTATTATTATTGCATCAAAATGTCAGTACAGTGAATAGAATTGGATGCCAGAGGATACAAGGAATAAAAACAGTAGAACGTTTAATACAAGGAGCACAAACAGCGATAAGACAGAGTTTCAGGGAAAACAGTTAAAGACTTTTAGGGCTTCAAGAGTCTTTACAGCTTTGGGATGGTAGAGGTCTGAATAGTTACTGCATGGTGTTGGAATTCAGATCAAAACAGATCAAATAGACAGAAAATGTGCATTTATGAATATGAAATTGAACTAGAATTAACAATAGATTAATACGTGCGGTGAGATTTATAGCTGGTGAGGCACTGACTTCATCATAATCAGATTTACAAATATTGACCTGCATGTAAGAGCCATATGTTTGAAATCAGCAATTACTAATGTGGCAGGAGCACACGGCTTTGACACTTGGGTGGTGGGTGTGTCGAGGTGGGCGTGACTGTCACTAAGGTATGAATGGGAGCCATACTGGCGCGCTGGTTTAGTATGTATGAGGAAGTGGGTGCGCCGGGTGGTGGTCATAATTTCTGTTGACCGTGTTATAATGTCGCTTATTGTTGGCAACATTGAAAGGTTTAGCCTGGTCAGTATGTGTCAGTCCTGTCAAGTCTGAAGTAATGGCAGTTTTAAAGTGGAATAAATTGATTATTTGCAACAACAAGCGGCCTGGAGTTTAATGAAGCACGCGTCTGACAGTAACAAATTCACCGGTTGTAACCCAGTGCGGCCCTCTACATCACCCTTTAGTTTTGCCGCACGTTTAGTCTTCTTTTCATCAGCTCTACAAGCTGCAGGAGTCACCAACTCCAAATTTCCTGCGACGTTTCGATGCAGCTCTGCTCCAACACGTCTGAATTCCCAGCATTCATTCAGCTCTGCAACAGGCTGGTAACCAGCAGGTTATTTGATCCAGGCGTGTTTGAGAAGAGATGCATCTACAAGCTGCAGGACGGCAGCCGCTGAGGCCTGGAGGCCTGATGGATACGATGAACAAGAGCCCAACTCACCACAAGGTGGCGCTCCAACACAGGCAGCCATCAGTTCTGCCTCCAGACTAAATGGGATTACAAGCAGAGAAATCGGCTCTGAAACATAAAGCCAAGCAGTCTGGATCTGATCTGAAGCATCTTACTGAGGTCATGACCCCAAACTGAGGGATCTGAGATGTTATGACCTCTGAACCCCTCCTCTGTGTTGGACCTGTTGGAGTTTCCTCAGTTTTACAACATCTGGGCCAAAACGGGAGGAAAACCTCCTGATTCATCGACTGCCTGCTTCATTTATCGGCATCCAGACAAATATTCTTCAATTCAGGCTACATAACAATCGGGACGCTGCCGTTCAGCTAACAGGAGCAACAGGTTCCTTCAGGACTCAGTTCTGCAGGGTTCTGACCAGGATCCTGGTCCAAAATACTCCATGACGTTTTCCATTAGAGGTGGACAGGATGAAGAAAAACTGCACTCATTCTGAGAAGAAGCCTGGTTCTTTCAGGACCGGAGGGAAGAAAGTGACTCCATTGTAGAAATCATTTCAGACATAGAAGTCACTTCCTAAAGGACTGATGAGGACATGTCCACTGACCCTGACCTAATGAGGACATGTCCACTCACCCTGACCTAATGAAGACATGTCCACTGACCCTGACCCTACGAGGACATGTCCACTCACCCTGACCTAATGAGGACATGTCCACTCACCCTGACCTAATGAGGACATGTCCACTGACCCTGACCTAATGAAGACATGTCCACTGACCCTGACCCTACGAGGACATGTCCACTCACCCTGACCTAATGAGGACATGTCCACTCACCCTGACCTAATGAGGACATGTCCACTGACCCTGACCTGATGGGGAAATGTCCACTCACCCTGACCTAATGAGGACATGTCCACTCACCCTGACCTGATGGGGAAATGTCCCCACCAATATTTTCTGCACCTTTTTTTCTTTATGTGCCTACATCCATGTTCAGACAGTAACTCGGCAGCAGCTCCACGCTATTCAAAGCATAAACAGCCTGGTAATGCTTTGCAGAGAGAATATATATTTTTACATATCCAAACATCAGTATCTCAGCTTTAAGCCAGATTTCTTACAATCCAGTAATAACTAACCCAAAACCCACCAGCTGCTCCAAGAAAAACCAGAAAAGGTTTTTGAGTTTTTAATATTTGCTATATTAAAGACACATTATCATCACATTAAAGGTAAATATGTGATAATTCCTCACAAAAAACATTACTAAATTATGAAACTGTTTTCAACTGTAGACAATTATTGTTAGCACTAAAAAAAGAAAAGATTTTCCTCATGAATGCAGCAGGCAGCTGCTGCTCCACCTGGACCAGAACTTCTCCTGATGGACTCCAGGAGGTTCCTGAGGCGGTGAGGCCGGGCGGCTGGCTGCTAAAGGAGGAGTTATGGGAGGAAACGCAGGCGGGCGTGGTCAGCAGCAGAGAACAGGAAGTGGGCGGAGTGATGAACAGCTGGCAGGATGTGGCTCAGAGATGAGCTGCAGAAAATGATGCTGAAATCTGAGCCAATGGGGAGCTCAGGCCCCTGCTTTCTGGCTGAGGAGACCCCGTCTGTGGGCATCAGGTTGAGTTTCCTCTGGACTAGAACTAGAACTTCATCATTTTTAAATGTTCCTACACATTAATGAGAGTTAAAGTTTCTAAGGTTTGCAAGTATTTGACTTTCAGCATTCACTCCTCCTGAACAGCAGGGGGCAGCAGCAGAAAGTCACTTGCAGTGTGCTGTTGACTTTACAGTAAGCCCTCAAACCCAGCATGCATGTAGCCACAGTGGAAGGAAAAACTCCCCGCTAATTGAAGAATCCTCCAGCAGCTGTTTTACAGGAAGTTTCTCATCCTAACTGGACTTCCTGTCACATGATCCTTTTGGAACAAAGTCCATTTCTGATTGTTTAAAGGTTTCCAAACTTTTCCAGCCTTAGCTTCTGGGCTAATGCTACAAAATATGTAAAGAAACAACTTTTACAACATTTCTCACTTTTATTAAATTTCATTATTTAGCAGAACTAATGATTTATATCCTTTGTTGCTGCGTTGCAGAGCTGCTGTGTTGCTGTGTTGTATTGTTGCTGTGTTGTTGCGTTGCTGTGTTGCTGCATTGCTGTGTTGCTGCATTGTTGTGTTGTAGTGTTGCTGTGTTGTTGTGTTGCTGTGTTGCTGCATTGCTGTGTTGCTGCGTTGTTGCGTTGCTGTGTTGCTGTGTTGCTGCATTGCTGTGTTGCTGCATTGTTGTGTTGAAGTGTTGCTGTGTTGTTGTGTTGCTGTGTTGCTGCATTGCTGTGTTGCTGCATTGTTGCGTTGCTGTGTTGCTGCATTGCTGTGTTGCTGCATTGTTGTGTTGTAGTGTTGCTGTGTTGTTGCGTTGCTCTGTTGCTGCATTGCTGCGTTGTTGTGTTGTATTGTTGCTGTGTTGCTGCATTGCTGTGTTGGAGTGTTGTATTGTTGCTGTGTTGCTGCGTTGTTGTGTTGTATTGTTGCTGTGTTGCTGCGTTGTTGTGTTGTAGTGTTGTATTGTTGCTGTGTTGCTGTGTTGCTGCGTTGTTGTGTTGCTGTGTTGCTGCATTGCTGTGTTGTAGTGTTGCTCTGTTGCTGCATTGCTGTGTTGTTGTGTTGCTGTGTTGCTGCGTTGTTGTGTTGTAGTGTTGCTGTGTTGCTGCGTTGTTGTGTTGTAGTGTTGTATTGTTGCTGTGTTGCTGTGTTGCTGCGTTGTTGTGTTGCTGTGTTGCTGCATTGCTGTGTTGTAGTGTTGCTCTGTTGCTGCATTGCTGTGTTGTTGTGTTGCTGTGTTGCTGCGTTGTTGTGTTGTAGTGTTGCTGTGTTGCTGCGTTGTTGTGTTGTAGTGTTGTATTGTTGCTGTGTTGCTGCGTTGCTGTGTTGCTGCATTGCTGCGTTGTTGTGTTGTATTGTTGCTGTGTTGCTGCATTGCTGTGTTGGAGTGTTGTATTGTTGCTGTGTTGCTGCATTGCTGTGTTGTAGTGTTGCTCTGTTGCTGCATTGCTGTGTTGTTGTGTTGCTGTGTTGCTGCATTGTTGTGTTGTAGTGTTGCTGTGTTGCTGCGTTGTTGTGTTGTAGTGTTGCTCTGTTGCTGCATTGCTGTGTTGTTGTGTTGCTGTGTTGCTGCGTTGTTGTGTTGTAGTGTTGCTGCGTTGTTGTGTTGTAGTGTTGTATTGTTGCTGTGTTGCTGCGTTGCTGTGTTGCTGCATTGCTGCGTTGTTGTGTTGTATTGTTGCTGTGTTGCTGCGTTGCAGATCATCTCATTCCTTCTTCCTAGGCATGGAGGCAACAAGCAGCCAGTAGAGGGAGTAGCAGGTTCCTGCAGAGAACAGACATGAGTAGAAGAAGAATCTGGCTGCTTCCTGAATCCTCGGCGAGTTTCAAACCTACATTAATAAAACATGGTAAAAATATGACTTTAAATCTCTATCTTTAAGTCTCTATCTTTCTTTCTTTTTCAATAACCAAAATGATTGGAGATCTGCAGCAGTGCTCAGAAAGGTGGTTGTCATAGCAACCTCCACTGGGATGGAAGCAGAACATGGCGCCCATTTCTTCTTCACCGCTGCTGCCAGACAGTGACCCCTGCTGGCCAGGAGGCCTCAGAGAGCAGCTTTCTGAGCTGCTCTGACCCGACCGGGTGACCTTCAGACCGGTTCTGATCAAACCTGATAAGGTCCAGATGCAGCTCATGTTCATGAACACACTACATCTTCTGCAGCCAATGATTAGTTTAGTAATCGATTGATCAGAAAACAAAACCATCACCACCAGCCAACCATTAACATTTGAACTTTTGTTTAATTAATTTTATTTTTTCTTACCTGTGACAGTCAGCAACATGGTGGCCCGGTACAGCAGAACATCGCTGGTTCCTCCCTTGATATGGACCGGCAGCCCGTTGTCTTCCTGTAACCATGGAAACCACAGGGGGACATCAGGTGGCGATTAGAGGATATTCCTTCATTTCTGACATGTTTTAGTCCAAGCGGCCCAGAGAGCTGAAGGATTCAAACCTACGACTCAGTTTGCTAAAGAACAGAAGAAGAGCAGACTTCCTGTCTGAGACGAGCTTCAGCCAATCAGAGAGGACCACAGACTGCGACACGATTGGTCAACGTCCTGCTAAAGACGGGTCAAAAGTTTAAAATTTATTTTAGTGTTAAATAATACAGAAGAACCCGACAGCGCCTCCTGCAGGTCAGAGGTCACAGCGACAGGAAGGAGGAGTCGGAGCGGCTCTGCAGAAAACTAAGCTTAAAACAAAGCGTAGACAAAACTAAGATAATAAATAATTATTGATATTGGATCATCCTTCCACTGAAACAGTTCATATTTCTAACTCAACATTTTAAACAAAGTGACTCTTTCAAAACTTCCTGAATATGGAAATTTATTCTGAGACAAAACATTTTTTGAAAATGTTCATATTAATCTGAATAATCGAGTTTTGAAACCGACTGACAGAACTATTATTACTGCAAAACTAAAACTACACTTTGCCAGATCCAGTAATGAGTCAATATATCTCTTCATTTGGCCAAAGTGAGAACGGCTGGAAAAGCAGCATCTTTGGACCGTGCCGTCTCCACGGCAACCAGTAGACCTGATCGCCATGGTAACTGGTAGTTTAGGAGCCTCGTCTGTCCAACCGGCTGGATCAGAATATTTACTGGTTTCTCTCGACCCGATCGGGTTCTGATCAGATCAGTTACTGTTGTCTGATGGTTCTGATGGTTCTGTTAGCCGGTCGGCCGCTGGAGGACGGGCGGTGGAGTCTCACCTGGAAGAGTTTCTGCGCCTCAGGAACTTTGTTTTTCAGGTTCCTGATGGAGCTGCTGAAGGTCCGGACGGCCGCCACAGGAAGGTTCTGGACACAAACGGTTAAATCTGCTGAGCTTCTGAAGACATGAAGGAAAACATTTCACCAAGAAAAAACCAGAAGGAAACAGAATCAGCTGCACTATTCAGCTTTCCTAAGCATGCAAAATGTTCTGCAGGTTCTTTAATAGCTGATCAATAACTATGATCTGTGACCTGTGGAAATCCTGAAACCAGAGGAAAACCAGGGACCAATCAGAGCCGATCAATAGAGACTGATCGATCAGTGTGTTCCTGGTTTCTGATTTGAGAAAATGAAAATATTTTTTCTTTCAGGATTTTGTGTTTGTTCATTTTTCCTCCTTTGATTCGTTTGTTTTCCCTTCAGGATAATCTGGAACAGAAAGGAAATAATAATCCAGATGATTTATTCTGGAGTAATCTGAGCTCCGGTTCTGTTTCTGGATTCATCCGAGCCAGACAGATAGAGTTCTAATCCATTCTGGTTCTGGTTCTGGTTCTATCTGATAATTTCTTCCCGTCCTGTTTAAATATTATTTCCAGATTGGATCTAACCTGGATTAACTTTTCTAGAACTGAACTGAATGGGTTAAATAAACAAACTAATGGTGCTGCAGTGGCAAAGTCAAAGTCCAGTTCTGAAGAGAGCTGGGCTTTGACTAGGCCAAGCTGGAGCAAAACCTACTCTGTCTCTTTAAGAACCTGCATGTCTCTCTGTTCACAGGAAGGTCAGACTGGACAGCTGGGGGCGGGACTTCCTGCACCAGAGCCAATCCCGTCACAGTAACACGACACCAGAACCAATCAGAGAGCAGAACCCGTCCTGAAGGACCAAACAAACAAAACAGCACAAAGTTCAGCTGGGGGTCATCAGCTGACCAGAACCAGAACCAGAACGACTGGGTCTCATGGGGTTAAAGGTCATTAAGGTGGAGAAATTCAAAAAAAAGATCTTTAGAAATAAATTTACTTTTTTTTCCTTAAAATTTGAATCAAATACTTCAGATGAAAACTTTTTACTTCAAAGGATTTATGATCTGAAAACAAGAGACAAAAATGAACAAAGTTAACCCTGAAGGTTCTGGACCGGGTCAGAGCTGCAGAACCAGAACCTGAACAGAACCGGGGAAGAAAGACGATCCGGTTCCTGTGAATTCTGCAGGAGTAGAAAATCATTTCCTCTGAAGCTGCTGAGAAGTTTCTGCTTTCTTTTTATTTAAAAAAAGTTTTCCAGAAAAATATGAACAAAAATTCAGACGTGAAGAAGAAAATAATCCGAGGCTGCAGCATCATGCTGCGGGCCGGGACTGACTCGGTGGCGCCGCCCTGGAGGTGGAGCTCTAAGCGGTTCATGTCCAGCATATGTGGGGTCTGCAGAGCTGCTAGCTAGCTTTTTCATGACCTTTGACCTGTAGCAGTCCTGGGTCACGACTGATGGGTCCCTGGAGTCCGGACCAGTTCTGGTTCCGTCCACACCGTGACACAGACGGAGGAAGAGGAGGAATGGGACAGGCTAATTCCTGGAGCCGTTTAAATGTTTATGAAAAAATGGCCAGAATTTTAACAAATATGGAGAAAAACATGAAATATTTCATCATCAGGCAGAAAATAAAAGAGCCATGAGTCCAGAAAAAGGCAGCAGGGACGTCTGTCTGTCTGTCTGTCTGTCTGCTGCACCGCAGGCTGCCGTCATGGCGGACGTGCGGCGCTGCACTCGGCCCAGCAGGTGAGCAGCAGGTGTGTGTCTGAGGTCGAACCTGCAGCCGGCGCAAAGTTCACCTCAAACCGATCACAAGACAGAAAAACAGGAGAAGAAGAAGAAGAGCCGCGCTCACCAGAAGGCGATTCATGTCGAGCTGCTGCTGCGTTACCTTCACAAGGACACACACACTCACACACACTTCCTGGCTGTCGGAAAGTTTCTGAGCGTCTGCAAAACTACGATCAGCGGCAGAGACCAAACTGCCTGCAGGAGGGAGAGCGACAGCTCCGGCTGCACACACACACACCCACACACACACCCCCACACGCCCACACACACACCCACACACACACACACACACACACACACACACACCCCCACACACCCACACACACCCCCCCACACACACACACACACTCTGTCCCCGCTGGAGATATTTACTGCCCTGCCTGCAGCTCAGCTGACAACAGCATGGCTGCCACAGAGAGAGAACTGGTTCTGGTTCTGGTTCTGGTTCTGGTTCTGGTTCTGGTTCTGTTCTGGTTCTGAATAATATTTTTTCATCTTCTGGAAGGAAAAATTTTGACTTTTTTTTTTTTTTAGCAAAAATCACTTTTGGTAAAAAATGACTGAGGTCGTTACTTTAGGAAAGTTCCAATATTGATAAAACTGATCAGACTGATTAGTTTGTGTTTGTCTGCCGCTGCTCTGATTGGTTGGTTTGTTTACTGTTTGGAATGATCAATGTGTGTTTCTATTGATCGGTTTGACAAGCTGCTGCTTTGAATGAATGAACTTTACACAGAAAAGGAAATGATGCAAGAAACAATAAAATAATGAAAAAATATTTAGAAAGTCAGTAAATATTGTTTTGCATTTGCAGCTCAGTAAAGTTTAGAGTCCAGTCAGCCCATCGGTTCTGGTTCTGGTTCTGGACTGAGGCAGACCGGGATTCAAACCCACAACCTTCATGCTGCCGGGCAGCAGTGGTACCGGCCAGGTTCTGCTGGACGTTTGGACTTTTCAAGTTGATGAAATCATTTTGTGCTAAAAGTTTCTTGCTATTATATATTAATCTAAGTTTAAAGGTCAAGAGGTCAACCTCCTCCCTATCTTCCACAATTCCTAAACCTTACTGTTGGTGTCAAATGTTTGTGCTGCAAATATTTCTTCAAAGATATTAATAAAAAATGTAAAAGGTCATCAGAGGTCAACCAAAATCAAACAACATTGGTATCAATCAACTCTGCTGTTTCTGCTCTGTCATTTTGTTTGACTTCAGAAATGATCGACCTCTGATGACCTCTGATAACTTTTTTATGAATATCTTTCAAATGACAACGGCACAAACAGAAATATTTGCGGCACAATCGCAGCACAAACTTTTGACACCAATTTCCTTCGTTTGGAGAAACGATGGAACGTCAGTCAGGTTGGATTTAGAGCCGATTTAAAATCCATAAAAACATTAAAACCACCAGAGGGACGAGCAGAGAGTCGCTGCTGCTAGTCTGCAGGCAAGGAAAACCCAGCACGGACCGTCTGACAGCAGGTTCTGTTGGTTCTAATGGTTCTGTTGGTTCTGATGGTTCTGTTGGTTCTCCTGGTTCTGGAGGCCCAACCCGGTTCAGCCCCTCGGTTCTGGTTTCAGAGGAAGTGTGAATCGAAGGTCTTTATATAGTTTCGTGATGCGGCGCCCCAGCTGTGCCGCTGTGGAGGGAAATCGTCTCACTTCTTCATTTCCAGCCGACGGAGTCGCAGATCGGTGAGTTCTTCAGATTCTGCTCACCAATAAAAACACATTTTAAACCAAATCCAGTCGCTGGAATCAGGGAAACGTGAAGCTTTGCTTTCTTCATTTATTCAAACTTCTGCAGTTTTAGATTCAAAATGTTTTTATTTAAACCAGAAGTTTGTTTCTGATGGGAAATGAAACAGGTTCTTAATGAAACACGACGATCTGCTTTGGATCAAATCTTTAAAAATTGAGAATCTATTCACATCCTGTCAGACAATCAACAGAATCAAAACTTGTTCTCATGTTTCTGATGCTTTGTGTTGATGAGGTCGGTCTCTCTAGCGCCCCCCACAGGCTGAGAACCTGAACCTGAATCTGCGGGCTGTGAATCCTTTCAGCTTCTGCAGACCCAGATGTCCCGCTCAGTGCTGCCCCTGCTGGTCACTCTGAGTCCGGCTCTTCTCTTCCTGCTGCTCCCTCGCGGCTCCGTGACGCAACAGGAACTGTGGGAGGACTACAAATATGGCCGCCAAGGCGCCGAACCGCTGCAGCGCAACTGCAGCTGGAGATGCATGCTGTTCACCCTGCAGTGGCCGGCGGGCTTCTGCCAGGTGCGTGACGTCATCATCATCATCATCATCACTGTAATCTGAGCAGGAAGGACAAATCAAAGAATGACAAAAAAACTGATCTGATGATGAATTCAGATTCTCTCTGAGAAATGATGAAACATTCACAATGTCAGAAAGATTTCCCATTTATTTCATATTAATCCTGCTGAGAAAAGCTTTCAGTGAAATTAGGACTTAATTTATCTATGAGGTCAGACTCTGATGTGGGTCAAGAGGGTTGACTACAGGCAGTTACTCATGTTTTAAATGTTGGTCTGTTTGTTTCCATCAGTCTTTGTACAAAGACACTCAGTGCACGATTCCTGAGAACATCAGCAGCTGGACCATCCACGGCCTCTGGTACCAATCCTTCAGCTACCAACTGGTTCACTTCCTGTCTGTTGTCTTATGAATGAATGGGTTTTAAAATGATCCGTCGGTCAAGACGCTCCACAGGAAGCTGATGTTCCTGTTTGCTCGATTCCAGGCCTCTCCACGTCCGGTCCTGCTGCTCCTGCTGGCCCATCTTCCCCTCTGACCTCCAGGTGATTCCCAGATGGGACCCATTTCCTCCAAACAACATCGCCCTCTTCCTGTAGAGGGCGATGTTTCTGTAAAACTTCTGATTTATGTTCCAGGAGGTGGAGGAGGAG
This sequence comes from Brachyrhaphis terrabensis, assembly GCA_903067065.1. Lineage (NCBI taxonomy): Eukaryota > Metazoa > Chordata > Actinopteri > Cyprinodontiformes > Poeciliidae > Brachyrhaphis > Brachyrhaphis terrabensis. The sequence goes on from CAEGAG010203284.1 coordinate 10,725, forward strand.
CTGATGGAGTTCTGGCCATCGCTCCTGAAAACCAAATCGTGCTTCCGTTTCTGGTACGCTGAGCGTTTCTGTAGTTCCACTTCCTGTCTGAAGGAGGCGGAGTTTCTGTAGTTCCACTTCCTGTCTGAAGGAGGCGGAGTTTCTGTAGTTCCTGTCTCTTCCTGTAGAGAGCGGTGTCATGCAGCTTTACCCACTAAATATTCCTCTTAAGTTTTTAATTATTGTTTATTGTTCAGACTTTGATTTTCTGATGTAAATGCAGGAAACAGGAAATGAATAAATTTTATTTTGATTCAGTTTATTTTTTGAAGCGCTGATCCTCAAAAAACAAACTTTACAAATGAACAGCTCAGATTTTCATTCAGTTCCCAAACCGGATTTTATTTTTTGCCTCTTTCTTGAAATGAAGATTTTCCTCATTGTTTCATGAAATATGAGTGAATATTTCCTATTTTCATAATTTATATTGATCCAACTAAATTGAACAATCCTTGGTTTGTGATTTGATATTTTTATCTAATTACTGTGGAGTTATTTAATAACTACTTAGTTTTTTGTTATAGTCTTGTACAGTATACTACTATTAGTACTGGTTTTGTTCATCTTGTTCATAACATGTTGTAAACACTGTAAGAACTTTTTTGTGTGAACTTTACGGGGCATTAAAGGCTGCGTCTACTCTATGATCTGATTTGTGTGGCAGGCAGGAGGAGTGGCAGAAACACGGCTCTTGCGCTGCGTGTGTTGAGGGATTCAACTCTCCTCTGAAATATTTCCAGATCTGCCTGAAGCTGCGTCATCAATTAGATCTCTACAAGTGAGTTACTGCAGCGCCCCTAGTGGCCACCATGCAGATTTCACTGGCAGACTCATTTTAGCAATAAAATATAAACGTTCATAAATGTTTCATACATTTTCTCTGAAAGTTAAATAGTGAGACAGTAGAATCTGTGTGTTTTGTGCTGCAGGATGCTGGCGGAAGCAGGAATCACTCCGTCCTGTGAAAGACTCTACAAGGTAAAACTGTTTCACATCAGATTAACCCGCAAAACATTTAAATACATGTTGCAGAGAGACAACAAAAGAGGTTTGATTATTACATTTTATTAATCAATGGGTCTGACTTTATGAAAAAACCAACAGTTTTATTTTCTATGTCTAGAATGAATCTGTTATCAGGATTTGGACCATTGAAATGGTTTTTACTGTGTGTTTTTCTGGGTTTGTGTTGGTTCTGGTTCCGACTGTCCCTCTCTGGCCCAGGTTGCAGAGCTGCAGCAGGTCCTACTGCCGCAATTCGGAGACAGACATGAGATCCAGTGCGTCAAAGACCAGCAGGTGAGAGGAAACCTGCTGAATCATCACAAATATTCAAACGGAATCAGATTCTCATTCAGTCAGAAACGATTCAATAATCACACAAAATCAGCAGATCCTTGGATGTTTTCACGCTGATGCAGATTTGTGCGTTTATTGCAAATTTTCCACAGAAATGTTCAAAAACTTGGGTTTTTAGTGATGCTAACTCCAACCAGCAGGGGGCAGCAGTTCTTGATGTGAAGTTATAACAAATATTGATCATCATCACAGGAGCAAATATCGCGAAACTAGTTTTTATATTCGCACCAGAAAATCGGAAACTTTAATGTGAAAATAAAAATAAAGATCAAACCGTGATTTTTATCACTGATCGATGTGAAAAGATTCTCCATAAAGGAGCAGAACTCGATTATTTGATTTGATTATTAACAGCCGTTAGTTTTGGTTCATCGATATTCAGAACGTTCATGATGACCCACAGAGGAACCGGATCTGACCCGGTTCCTCTGGATCTGCAGCAGAACTTTGTTCTCCAGAACCTTCTACTAACATCAGCAGCTAATTGGACCGGATCCTCAGCTCCAGAACCGCTGGTCCAACTGGATCCTTCAGCGATCCGGTTACTATGGCGACCAATTAAAAACACTTGCAGTTGTTTTCCAGGTCGTTTAAGGTCCAAAAGAACAAACAGAACAGCCAACTGGTGTTGGTTAAACAGCCAGGATGAAATTCTCCTGATCGGCCCAATCAGGTTCCGGTTCTGCTGGGTTCTTCCTCTAATGACCCGTCTGGGTTCCTGAGGCTCGATCTCAGCAGCAAGAACTAAAGAAACTAAAAGAGTTTAGTTCAGAAACTAAACTTTTAGTTTCTGAACATGGAAGCAGGAAGTCAGAACCTCAGTAGAACCTCAGTAGAACCTCAGCAGGACCTCAGTAGAACCCCTTAGAGCAATTGAAACAAAGATTTCCTCCAACAGAATCAGAACCGGTTTAGTGTAAAGATGAACAGAATCTGAATCTCTCTTTTTTCCCTGCAGGACAGGCAGGTTCTGTTCCAGGTGAAGGTCCAGTTGACCCGGAACCTAACCGTCGGCTGTGGTCACCATGGCGACGGCGGGCTGGGCCCCGGACCCGGGCCCTCTCCGGGCCACCCCTGCCCTCCGGACGCTCCGCTCTACTACCTCCCCATCAACCACCAGGAGCCGTGGCGGCCCTGCGGCTGACCCGGCCCGACCCAAGATGTTCTGGAACGTCCTGCTCTGCTTTCCCTCCAGTTTGGACTCGGAACCGCTCAGATCCATGTTTGTTTTAGCTAAGCATTTATATTAAATCTAATGAAAGGCTCCGACAGTCCGGTCCAGTTTGTTCTGACAGAACCTCAGAACACGCCTCGGTTCTGATCAGACGGCTCACATTCAAACCCAATAAACCCAAAATTCTGATGATTCTCCTTCATGGTGAGAAACTGTGGAACAAACAGGTTTCCTGTAGGGGGCGCCACAGCCTCAGCCACTTTGTGCTGTCGGTCCGGTCCGGTCCGCTTAAGTCCGGTCCGGTCCTGTCCAGGCAGGATCACTTCCTTTATGATCCTCCTAATAACTCGGTTACCTTCAGCTCTGATGAAATTTTATTTCAGTTAGAAATTGTCCTCTGTCTCTTTAAGAAGCACAGCGATGCTCCTTCATGATGCCATTTACAATCATATTCTACTTTTCTTCAATGAACCGAACAAACGTTTAACTTTAGCTCATTAGTTTATTAGTTTTAACCGTTTGCTGGTTTAGTCTCGGTTCCAGTTTTAGTCTTTTAGTGATAAAAATGACATTCCAGGAGAAAGATTGAAATAAATTATAGAAATATTTGCAACAATATTCCAGAATCAGAAAGTGTATTAATTTATAGCAAACAAAGATGTCAGTAACTTTGACAGGTTAGTAAACATGAAGCTCTAAGATTTCCACAGAAAATTTAAGGTTTGTTACATTTTCCACCTATTTAATGATAATAATAATAATAATAATCTCTTTCCACTGAAAGACGGAACAAATGTTTCTATCCAAAGCGAAGGTATAGTTAAAGTTTTCCGTCTGTCCTGAGTTCTGCTGATTTTCTGCCATCTGCTGGTGAAATCTGGAACGACAGGAAGACAAACATCTCTCCTGGGTTCATCGCAGGTTCAGATCGTTTTCATATTTCAGATTAAACTTGTCCTTTTCTTCCAGTTTTAATTATTTCTTCATCTTGGATGGAAGCTAAAAGGGGTGGGAATACTTTCTCCTGCTCTCCATCAGAACCCGTCCGACCCGCTTCCTTCAGAACCACGTTTCTCTCGACTTCCTTTAATCAGTAAACCTAAAATTAAATCACTTCGAGATTAAAAGACCAGACGTCAACATATTTAATAACAAAATAATTAATGGGGTGTACTAACTTTATCCGGTTGATTTCTGAGTAAAACACTGAAACCTGAACAGTAACCAGTTCATTTCCCCAGAGATCCAACCAGAGACTTCAGATGTCAACATGTGAATATTTATTAATAAACTGAATATCTGGCCTGTGCTAACTGTTTCACATAAATGCAAATCCCTTCTGACCTGGGAACACCTGGACACTGATGGCAAGTTCCCCAGGTGGGAACCAGAGGAGCAGACCGGCTTCTGTGGTTCTCCAGCACGAAGCTGCGGATCTCCTGGAAAACCTGGAAAACCTGGAGACCCTGGATCAGGAAGCAGAGGAAGCTGGACCGGTTCACAGTTTATTGATGCAACACGTTTGGTTGGGAGCCAGAAATCAAAGACCTGACAGATCATGAAAACACTAAAAGCAGAACAGAACGAGAGCGGAGCGTCCAGGGCCGGTGGCCCTCAGTGCTCCAGGCGGCCCAGGAACCGCAGGTTGAGAATCTTCAGCTGGTCGTCCAGCTCCATGCGGACGATGCCATCGTCTCCGTCGATGCTCAGCAGGATCCCTGTGGCCTCGCGGTCCTCCCCCAGGATCACCTTCACCTGGAGAACAGGACGGAGTCAGCTCCGCCGCCCGAAACCATGGCAACGGCAGAGGACGAGCGAGGCCCAGGTCCGGTTCTGATCCGGTCTTGGTGGACTCACCTTGTTATTCTTGGTCGGGGTGACGGGTTCCAGATGGTCGCTGCTGACGCTCACCACCTTCTCAGAGTCCTGCATGAACACGGAGCACATCCCGCCCTGCAGACACGAGGTTCGGTCAGCAAGCGGGCCGGTACCGGTACCGGGCCACACTCCAAAATAAACAGTCCCATTTTCCCTCCTCGTGTTTTAACTTTAATGAAAATTAAAGTTCAGTCTGGTTCGTTTGTCTTCCTTCTCAAAGTGACAGCGTCCCGATGCGGATCAGACAGAACGTCATCAGCCCGCCCTAAACGGACCAGAACTTTTCATTCCACTATGAAAACTCCTAAAACGTGATTTTCACAAGCAGAAACTGTCATTCAAGCATAAAATCATTTACTTTTCAAACCCTCATAAGGCTGAAATGCGGCATGAACACGGATGATGCCGACTGAAAAACATTCACAACGTAGAAACACTGCAAACTACAAACCAGAAGTCTTCCAGGCCACTAGGGGGCGTCTGCAGCAGGTACTATTATTAAATATGCTGCTCTGCTATAAAGGCGTCCGCACCGTGTGTGTTCTTAAAGGGACGGCGTCCGCACTGCGTGTGTTCTTAAAGGGACGGCGTCCGCACCGCGTGTGTTCTTAAAGGGACGCCGTCCGCACCGGACGGTGTTCGCGTGTGTTCTTAAAGGGACGGTGTTCGCACCGCGTGTGTTCTTAAAGGGACGGCGTCCGCACCGCGTGTGTTCTTAAAGGGACGGCGTCCGCATCCGCACGCGTGTGTTCTTAAAGGGACGGCGTCCGCACTGCGTGTGTTCTCAAAGGGACGGCGTCCGCACTGCGTGTGTTCTCAAAGGGACGGCGTCCGCACTGCGTGTGTTCTCAAAGGGACGGCGTCCGCACTGCGTGTGTTCTCAAAGGGACGGCGTCCGCACTGCGTGTGTTCTCAAAGGGACGGCGTCCGCACTGCGTGTGTTCTCAAAGGGACGGCGTCCGCACTGCGTGTGTTCTCAAAGGGACGGCGTCCGCACTGCGTGTGTTCTTAAAGGGACGGCGTCCGCACTGCGTGTGTTCTTAAAGGGACGGCGTCCGCATCCGCATCGTGTGTGTTCTTAAAGGGACGCCGTCCGCACTGCGTGTGTTCTTAAAGGGACGGCGTCCGCACTGCGTGTGTTCTTAAAGGGACGGCGTCCGCATCCGCATCGTGTGTGTTCTTAAAGGGACGCCGTCCGCACTGCGTGTGTTCTTAAAGGGACGGCGTCCGCACTGCGTGTGTTCTTAAAGGGACGGCGTCCGCATCCGCACGCGTGTGTTCTTAAAGGGACGCCGTCCGCACCGGACGGTGTTCGCGTGTGTTCTTAAAGGGACGGTGTCCGCACCACGTGTGTTCTTAAAGGGACGGCGTCCGCACCGCGTGTGTTCTTAAAGGGACGGTGTCCGCGCTGCATCTGCTCTGACAGCGTTTCTGTTGCTCTTGTGTGTTTTGTAGTTTGCATCATTCATGCGTTGCCAGCAGGTTTTTACCGGCTGCTACGGTTATTGCTTTTTTGTCATCTAGTCTGTAACGAGATGTTTGGGTTCCTGGTCCCTGTCGGGTCCAGTTGGGCTCACCGTGACGCTCCGGATGACTCCGACCTGTCCCATCAGGTCCATGAAGGAGTCTTTGATCCGGACCAGGATGTCAGTGGTCACCCAGTCGCCGCTGCCTTGCTCGATGTTGGACCCGGGTGTATGGGGGTTGTATCCTCCAGGAGAGGGCGCTCCGGGCGTCATGGGGCTGTAGCCCACCGGGCTGGGACTGGGGCTGGCCTGTAGGGGGCGATAGAGAACACAGAGCGTTTATGGCTGGGTTCTGCCGGACCCGAACCCAACTGAGAGCACGTTCCCACCTGGTAGGCCATGGGGGAAGGGGTGGGGTGGTAGCTGGCCGGGGAGTGCGTGTTCTGGAAGCCGACAGGAGAGGGCGCCACCTGGTGGTAGCTCTGGGGACTGGGGCTGGGCTGGTAGGAGCCCTGCGGCGACGGCGCCGCGTACGGCGAGTACTGCTCCGGGTTGTACCTGGACACAACGCAGACGTTACAGGACGCCCGGGCGCCTCCTGCTGGCCGGGACGAGTACTCACATTGCTGGCGTTCCCGGGGTCTGGGGGTTGTACTGGGGGTTAACCTGAGGGGAGGGGACCTCTGGGTAGCCCGGCGTCTGGGGGTTGGGGGTCCCGCCGTAGCCCTGCGGCGACGGCGACGGCTCGTCGTCGAAGCCAAAGTCGTACTCTTCGTCATTCCTGCAGGTAGGAGAAAACATGGAGGGTGGATGAAGACGGAGCGGTTCTGGTTCTGCCGGTTCGGGCCGGGGTTACCTGGAAGGTGTGTTGGGGTTGCTGGGGTCCCAGGCGCCGCTCTGACCAGGAGTCCTGCTCCCATCATGCAGCGGGGTCTGGGAGCCGTAGTGAGGCGTACGGCTTCCTGTAGGAAACAGAACCAGGAGACGGGTCAGAACCAGACTAAACTATTCTTGTCATCATAATAAATTTTCCTGGACGATAAGTCGTCCCAGAAGTTTTCGTGATAATCGATAATGTTGTTTTGAGACCATTTTCTAGCAATGGAAGAACACTTTCTGAAATATCACATTTAAATTCCCTAACATTTAACACTGGAAGACATTTTAAATAAAACAGAAAGAAATAAAACAAATTCTGAATTATCTGCTGGACCAAAACTGAAAACTTTATCATCCAGTTTTTAGCAAAAAGAGGAAATTATGCAAATGGAAATTAGTAAGTTTAAATTTATCATGCGATTGAATTATTGGGTTGGCGTTTTATTCATGAACATGTAGTTTTCTCCTCACCATGGATCCGTCTCATTTAGAGATCTGCAGTTTGTTCCCACCGAGAACAAAGAGCCTCTGAGGTTAAAGAGGTTTCTCCTTAGTAACGCTTCCGGGTCATGAAGACGTTTCACTAATTTGGAAGCAAAATTTATTTTAACATGCTGGCTAAAGTTCAAACAGCTAAATAAATGTGGCGAGCCGGCTCCTTCTGCAGTCTGCCATGTTAAGAATCAAATATTCCCTCTGTGACGCAGCTCCAGAACCAGAACCAGACCCGAATGTTTCTGGAACAGCAGAATGAACTCTGACCCCAGCAGCCTGTGGGATTCTGCCTCCCTCTCACCGTCATGCATGGGCGTCTGGGAGCCATAGATGGGCGTCCTGGAGCCGGCGCCGTACATGGGGGTCTGGGAGCCGAACATGGGGGTGCGTCCGTGGGCCGAGGTCGACCCGGTGTGCCTCTTCGCTCCCCTGGATGGAGGGAAGACGGAGAAATGAGCTGCAGCTCCAACACAAACACAGGAAACAGCAACAAACTGCTCTGGACCGCCAACAGCAAACACAGGAAGTAAAATCCTGGGAATATGACTAACAGCAGAAATAATCTAAGACAATCAGCAAAAACTGATTGTTTTTTAAACAAGGTTATTAATGTTTCTCTGCTCAGATACACCAGATTTTATTAATCCCAAAAATCACAGAAATTCATGCTTAAAACAGATCAGAGGCTTTTTTACATCATAAAGAGCTGAGTTCAGTGAAGACTTTCTGCAAAAATGGTCAACATTTTTAACGCGCTGCTAACTCCCACCTGTAGGTGGCAGCATTTCTTCAATCCTGCATGTTTTTAAAGAACAAAAATGCGTCTCCGATCTGTCTGCTGGTTTTATTTTATTTTTTTCTTCTGTATGTAGATTTTGGACGAGGATTAAGGACAAAGGATTATTGTAAAAGTTTCTTGCAAATATTTCTGGAGCAGCTCCACAAAAATCAATAGTTTGGATCGGAAAAAAATATAAAAACAATCAATAAATCCTGGAGGAACTGAAAATAAATAAAGGCTGAATTTCTGAGGAACTGGAACTATAATAAATGTTTTTCTAATAAGATAATTGTGTTGGTTTGGATCAGATCCTGACCGTTCATCCATTTAACTCATCAGAACCAGAAAAACTGTAAAGTTCAGAACCGAACGGAACCAAAGTTGTACAGCTTCAGGTTCACAGACAACCAAACCTAAATTATTTGGGTTTTGAACCCACGCAGGTTCAGAACTGGAGATAAGTGACCTTGAGCATGACCTCCAGAGGGAGTACAGAACCAGAACCAGGAGTTCAGCAGGGCTGCATGGTGGGACGGGTTCTAAACGACTGCCAGAACTTTTCAACCCGTTTCTGCTGGATTCATTTTAATATGAATCCATGAAACCGATACAGGAAATATTACATGATAGAAAACCAAGACAATAAATGTTAAAGCAGAACTGAAATCACCCAGTGAAACACAAAACAGCCCATTAAACCTAAATAACTGGTTTTAGTGTTTTAGTGGGTTTGGGGGCGGAGTTACCATCTGCTACCATCCTGCGTTCCCTGTGCCTCCGCCCAGACGTTACGGACACGAGAACAGAAACACGGAGTCGCATTTCTCAGGTCAAAAATATTTAAAGATATAGAAACTTATACCTATATACCTGTATCTACCTGCCTAGCACCAATAGCTAGCTCATATGGTTAGCTAACAGGTGTTAGCTAACAGGTGCTAGCTAGCACAAATAGCTAGGATTTCAGCCAGGAATAAAATATCTTTTGGTAGCTTGTTACTTGTTTCTTAATACAATTTTCCAAAAGAAAACTGAAATAACCAAAATATGCAGAGCCCTGTTGTACTCCTTTGCATTTAAAACGTTCAGATTCTAATTGTTCTGTAAATATTTTCAGGGAAGCTGAAAAACGAAACTCCAGTTTTATTTTCTACAACCGAATCTCTGAGTCGGCACGATGGGATCGTTGTGTTGAAACGCATCAAACATTTTCGCACCAGGTTCAGCTCATCGGGCCTCATATGGGCCCACTAGCGCTAATGCTGCTCCTCTGTTTGATAAGGTCCAGCCACCGGACCTCTACCTGAACAGAACCGGGTCAGAACCTCGGCAGCCGATCTGTGCGTACGTACATGGTGGTTAGCCTCTGGCGGTCCACAGAGATGGTCTGGCAGGTGGAGTGCAGCTCCACGCGGGCCGTGGACTCCGTCGCGTCCTTCACTACGCCGATGTATCCTGGGAAACCGAGTCCAGACCCATCAGAACCACAGAAACACAGAGCGGACCCGACAGCGCACAACGCCCTCTGTCTGACCTTTGTAAGGACCCTGGGATATCCGCACCGTCTGACCAATCAGCTCATTGTCTCTGCGTCCCCGGCCACGCCCAAACCCTCCGCCGCCACCGCCGCCGCCCCTCTGCTGAGCGCCTGGAGGACAGAGAGGACAAGGGACAGAGGTCAGAGTTGAAGCCATGTTTCATGTTTACTGCAGGCTGATAATCAGAATAATCGTCTAAACGATAATTAATAAACCCGTCTAAATATTCCCACGCCGAGAACATCCGTCTTGTTTACCTTTACAGAAGCATTCAGTCAGGTGAGAAACTCACTGGAAGACAAGTTTACATACCCCAATAAAAAGACACAAGCAGTTTTTATTCCTCACCGTTTAAAGTTAAATCAGAACCAAACTTCTGGTTTCAATTAAATTATTTCTGTTAACAAAGCGTCTCAATAAGGAGAGAAAGAATCTGAATTTATTTATTAATGTTTTGGTCTGATTTCTTACTAAAGAAGAATCTTTGTACTGGGTGTATGTAAACTTGTGGTCTCCATGGCTGCGGTTGCACCCACCTCCGCCGCCGTGGTGCATGGGGCTGCTGATCCGGGGGCTCATCGGGGCGAACCCCCCCACCGTGAAGTTGGTCACGTCTCTCGGCTGAACGCAGCAAAAAATCAAATAAAAACCACAGAAGAAGAGAAAAACTTTCAGAGGCTGAGTGATTCACAGCAGCTGCATGTAAACAAGCAGAGAAAGAGACGAAAAACAGCTGGAGGCTTTCAAACATCAGCCGAACGCCGCCCACTGGAGACCAGCTGCTGGTTCCCAGTCCAATGAGAGGCCAGCTGCTGGTTCCCAGTCCAATGAGAGACCAGCTGCTGGTTCCCAGTCCAATGAGAGGCCAGCTGCTGGTTCCCAGTCCAATGAGAGGCCAGCTGCTGGTTCCCAGTCCAATGAGAGACCAGCTGCTGGTTCCCAGTCCAATGAGAGGCCAGCTGCTGGTTCCCAGTCCAATGAGAGACCAGCTGCTGGTTCCCAGTCCAATGAGAGGCCAGCTGCTGGTTCCCAGTCCAATGAGAGGCCAGCTGCTGGTTCCCAGTCCAATGAGAGACCAGCTGCTGGTTCCCAGTCCAATGAGAGGCCAGCTGCTGGTTCCCAGTCCAATGAGAGGCCAGCTGCTGGTTCCCAGTCCAATGAGAGACCAGCTGCTGGTTCCCAGTCCAATGAGAGACCAGCTGCTGGTTCCCAGTCCAATGAGAGACCAGCTGCTGGTTCCCAGTCCAATGAGAGGCCAGCTGCTGGTTCCCAGTCCAATGAGAGGCCAGCTGCTGGTTCCCAGTCCAATGAGAGGCCAGCTGCTGGTTCCCAGTCCAATGAGAGGCCAGCTGCTGGTTCCCAGTCCAATGAGAGGCCAGCTGCTGGTTCCCAGTCCAATGAGAGGCCAGCTGCTGGTTCCCAGTCCAATGAGAG
>CAEGAG010203311.1:0-11929 GCA_903067065.1 Brachyrhaphis terrabensis
CCATTTTCAAACATTTTGAAAAAGCTCCAGAGAGCCACTAGGGCGGCGCTAAAGAGCCACTTGTGGCTCCAGAGCCATTGGTTGCCGACCCCTGGTTTAGTCGATGAGTCGGTCAGCCAGTGAATCGTTTAGTCAATGAAACGATCAACCAATGAATCGTTTAGCCGATGAGTCGGTCAGCCAGTGAATCGTTTAGCCGATGAGTCGGTCAGCCGTACTCCTGATGCTGCTTTAGAACGCCGTCTGAATGAAATCTTTCCGTTCTCCTGAAGAGTCAGAGACTTTGTTTTGCAGCTTGGTGTTTATCAGGTTTCCTTCCTGTGAGCCACCATGTGGATCCGTTTCTGTAACCAAGTGGTGCCTCCTGTTTCCAGGATCTTTGATCTGGAGAGCCTAACTGAGCTGCTGAAGATCGAGGCTCACGACTCCGAGGTTCTCTGTTTGGAGTTTTCTCCTTTGTCCTCAGGTGAGATCCAAGCTGCTGCTCCACGTTGCCATGGTGACGTCTGAACGCAGAACCGCATCCTGTAGAAAGGCTGACTTCCTGTTTACTTCCTATGACTGGTTCAGGAGTGAAGCTGCTGGCCTCAGCCAGCAGAGATCGGCTCATCCACGTCTTCAACCAGGAGAAGAACTACAACCTCCAGCAGACCCTGAGCGACCACTCCGCCTCCATCACCGCCGTCAAGTTCACCGGTGAGGGCGGGGCCAGCCAGGCAGCCGCTCCTATTGGCTGCTCCGGTTCAGTCCGCTCTGAGCCAACGTTCAGGGAACGTTAAGCTTCTGCTTGTTCTGGGTTCAGGTCAGAGTCCAGAGGTCCAGCTGGTGAGCTGTGGAGCCGACAAGAGCATCTACGTTCAGACGGCCGAGCAGGTTGGACCCTGAACGCACCACAGCTGCATCTCACTGCGTGTCAGGAAGGTGTTGCTGTCCGCGCAACAGGAACGCTAAGCTTCATGTTTCCATCCTCCACTTCCTGTTTCCTGCAGCGTCAGTCTGTTTTAGTCAATCAGAGGTTGAACCAGTAGAATCCATTTGCAGTTATGAACAGGATAAAATAAATCAAATGACCAGGATAAGAATAAAAATAAAATTATTGTAATGAAGCCATAATGCTGAGAGAAAATAATGTGATAATAGAAGAACGTTACTGAGACTTTGGGCATGTTGTGTAGCTGCACTTCAGTGATAGTTTAATAAATATGGAAATGAGGCGTTTTCAGCATCAGAACCGGTTTATCTCATTAAAATGATTTTGTGGCTCCTGAGCCACTGCACTGGGTCCGATTCTGGTTTTGGTTCTTTCCCCAGACGCCGGACGGGTCGCTGTTCTCCCGGCGCCACCATGTGGTGGAGAAGACCACGCTGTACGACATGGACCTGGACCCGACCGGGACGCGCGTCTCTGTGGCGTGTCAGGACAGAAACGTCAGGTAAAGACCGACCGGAGCGCTCGGCCTGTTTGACCTTTGACCCTCTGACTCAGCGCTGCCTCTTCAGAGTTTACAGTGTGGAGACGGGGAAGCTGGAGCGCAGCCTGAAGGGCTCGGCGAGCGACGAGGGAGCCCTGCTCAAGGTAACCCGAACCGCCTCAGACCGGGGTCTGGCCGACCTCTAGCTGACCTCTGGCCGACCTCTAGCTGACCTCTGGCCGACCTCTACCTCTGGTCGTCTGTAGGTTCACTCGGACCCGTCCGGATCGTTCTTCGCCACCAGCTGCTCTGATAAGAACATCACCGTCTTTGACGCGGAGACGGGAGAGTGCGTCGCCACGCTGTTCGGTCACTCAGGTGAGGAAGAGGAAGATCAGCAAAGAAATGTTCTAGAAACTAGAGCTGCACCGATCGCAGATCTTCAAAAAGCCTGACCTGCCGGTTCTGATTTTGGCCGATACCGTTCTTTTATCTGTGGACCTCTACTGGAAACGGCAACATTTTTCTGGAGACGTAGCTCTACTTCACTTTATTTTTGCTTAAGTATCGTCTTAAATCATTTTCCTTTCCAAGTCGGAGTAAAGTATTGAGTATCATGATGTCATCAGATGGAGAAAAATCAAATTTTAGGTCCAAATTCTGATGCTTTTAAAGACTAAAATAAAAAAATTAACACAAGTGAACTGTAAAATAACAATTCTGACAGAAGAAACTTCCAGTTAATTTTTTTCAGTATAAAGCTATAAGAGGTAATAATAAAAACCTTCAATGAAAACTGCAAAGCTGGTCTATGAACGAGAGGTCTCACTCCAACATAAGCTGATACATTTATTCAGTTTGTTATTCATGTTTGAATATTCATTCAGTTACTCAAAGTGCAGATGCTACTTTATCCCACAGAATAACTGAACTGGTTTATTTGCTGGATTTTCATATTTAAAAAATGAAAATATGGTTAAAAAAAAAAGTTCAGTATTTTTTATATTTATAGAGACGTTACAGCATAACGGAAAAGTTTCTACTGATTCAGATGATTATGACCACAATATTACTAACAGGTTTCAGTGTATTCATAGAAAGTTGAGTGGAAGGAAAAAGTGCCCAAACAGGATAACTGCTAACTCCATTGCAGACGATGGTGGCTCCTGCTGACCTTTTGACCTCTGTGTGTTGCTCAGAGCTGGTCAGCTGCATGCGGTTCAGCCAGGACTGCAGACATCTGATCTCAGCGTCTGGAGACAGGTAACCTCCGACACGGCGGCCCGTACGGTCGTGACCTTTGACCCCGTTTTGATCCCTGTCTGCTGTTCTGCAGCTGCTTGTTCGTGTGGCGCCTGGACTCCCAGATGAGCAGCACCATGAGGAAGAGGCGGGCCCCGGAGCCGGACGGCCCCCGGCAGCCCAGCATCAGGTGGGTGGCGTTCCCAGAGGTGACAGCAGGGGGCGCCGGCTGCTTCAGCCGCTCTGTCTGTGTTCCAGGAGGGAGACCTTCATCACCGTCCCTGCCTCCCAGCTGCCTCTGGCGGAGGAAGAAGAGGATCAGCTGACCCCCGGTAGACTGGAGCCCCCTGCTGGTGAGTCTGAGCAGATCGGCCTGAACCCAGGAGACGAAATAACTTCATTTATTTCTAACAAGTTGTTAAACATAACGGAGGGATTAAAAAACTCAAATATCCCCCAGTGATCAGGAGGTAGAAATGTTTCAGTCGACGCATCCAGACTGGTTGAAGAACGGTTTGTCACGTTGGCTAAACAAACTGAATATACAGTATTTCCACGCAGCAGAACCTGCTGCTGGCAGAGCAGTTTATGGAGGATCTTTTCTTCCTTCGAGCTTCATGAAAACCTCCTAAAATATTTAGTTTTGTCACCATGGCGACTCTCTGCTTTAGATCAGGGCTGGAGCCACCAGGGTGGAGCTGCACTGGGCTAATAACTGGAACCATCAGGAAGATTTTGACTAAATGTTTGTTTCATGGCTGGTGACTGTAAATCATTTAAGAAATTTTAATTATTGAGATCATTTAGATTATTGAATCTGCCTTGTTGCTAAAGGTTCCACATTCATGAACTAAACTTTGTTTTTCAGAGACGCTGCTGCTGGAGACCAACGGGAAGATGCCCATGTGGTTCCGGAAGCTGGTCGGTTCCCTCTGATCCCGGCCGTATCGGACCGGTTCTGGATGCCGGACCGGTTCTGTGTGGATTCTGTAACATCGGGTTTTGTCTGCAGGCCGACGCCGAAGCCTCGTCCGTCGACCAATCGGAGGCGGAGCCCAGCCAGGTGCGCAGCCGGTGGGCGGAGCCTCTGAACCCGCTGGCCTTCTGCTCCGGCCTGAATGCCAGCCATGAGGAAGAGGAGGAGGAGGAAGAGTTCCACCCTCAGAGCCTGGACAGCCTGCTGGGAGACGAAGAGGAGGAGGAAGAAGAGGTGAGCGGGACACCTGGGTGATGTCATCAGCTGTGTGTGTGATGTCATCAGCTGTGTGTGAACTCTGTGTGGCGTTCAGGTGCTGCAGACGGCCAGGGGAAACCAGACCTTCATCCTCCAGTCGGACGGCAGCCCCGCCCTGTCCGACAGGTAAGCCCCGCCCCCTCAGCCCTGGACGGTGCCGCGGTTCTGTTCGGGTCTGAACCTGGACTTCCTGTTCCAGGGACTTCAAGGTGGAGGCTGGGGCCGATCCCGCTCTGGAGGTCAGAGGTCAGGGGGCGGAGCCTGTGTGGAGGACTCACCCCAGTCCGGACTCGGC
The DNA here is from genome assembly GCA_903067065.1 of Brachyrhaphis terrabensis. Classification (NCBI taxonomy): domain Eukaryota; kingdom Metazoa; phylum Chordata; class Actinopteri; order Cyprinodontiformes; family Poeciliidae; genus Brachyrhaphis; species Brachyrhaphis terrabensis. The sequence goes on from CAEGAG010203311.1 coordinate 4,184, forward strand.
CTGCTCCGAAGGGTCGACAGGAAGTGTGGAGCCGCAGCACGACACCGGTAAACGGCGCCGGTCCATCTGCAGAGTTACAAACCAAAATCTGAAGATCCAAGAGACCTTGGATCTCTAGAGGGAACGTTCTGTTCTCCCGTGACCTTTGACCCAGACAGAAACTGATGGTGGAGAGTTTAAGTTGATGTTTAATTTGAGTCCATATGAAACTTTATTCATAGATCGACTATATAGTAAACTTTTATTGTTTTATTTTATTGCTGTAGAAGTTTAAATCCTGGGAGAGTCGAGTTATTTTGACTTCAACTGGCCTGAAGCTTTAACAGACCATAATAATCGAACCTTGGACTCATTAAAATCCTCAGTTTAATGTTCAGCTCAGCGTGAGGCTGAGACACTCAGTTTAAACCCGAGCTGCTGTCATTTCCACCTGCTGGAGGTTTTTCTCCGGTTTGTCTCCTTTGTGCTGTTTCCAAAAGCAGTTTTAAGTTGCCTAGCAACCGAAGGTGAGTTCCAGCAGGTTTGGTCAGCTGGTTTTCCCGCTGTACAATGGCTGCTGGAGAAGACAAAGCATTTTGGTGTTGACTCACCATGCAGAAGCCACTTGCTGCATTCTGATTGGTTGTGCAGGAGGCTCCACTTCTGCTTTTCAAAGATGTACGGTTATATTATTGTCCATGTTTGCAGCCATTTTGATGTGTTAGTGTGAACGTAGAGTTGGGGGCGTGGCCAGCAGCAGCCGATTTGAAATCTCTGAGAATGATTTTGTGTAAAACGTAATGAGCATGTTTTGTATAGGCCACGACCAACCCGCTAAAGGAAACAGAATCTGTCGCCTTTCAAAGAATCCATCATGGCTGCCTGAAACAAAATAACCCGAAAGGTTCTGCAGAATTTAACATTTGGATCTGAAATATAGGAGTTTAACTTGGGTTTTCAACATAAAGGCGTCATATTTAGAAGTAGAAGTGCGTTTTTCTGCAGGATGTTCTGATCCGAACTGTTCCTCTCCGTCAGACACCGACTCGCTGAGCCAGAGCAGCTCTGTGGGCAGTTTGGGTCCAGAGGACGACGAGGACCTGAACTCTCTGAAGAACCACTTTGAGAGTTTGGCCTCCAGCCTGGCTGAAGGTAAGAACCTCCCGACCCGACTTCCTGCTGCTGCTTCCTGCTCTGAGTGCTGTGCGGTTCTGCAGAACGCTTCGATACGGACCTGACGGCGCTGCGGCCGGCCCAGGAGAAGCCCTTCCTGAACCCGCGCCTCAGCATCTCCACCCGCTTCCTGTCCCGCTTCCAGGACCGACTCCGGTCCATTCCCCGCGGCCCGGCGCTGCCCGATCGCCGAGTTGACGCCGACGCGGTTCTGGTGTGCTCCAGGGTCCGACCCGGCCGGATCACAGGCAGGATCTCTGAGGAGAGCAACTCGAACCCGAAGATCGGATCAGAACTCCAGATGAGATTCGAGCCCAGCGGCGCCATCGGGTTTCCGGGTTCGATTCTGGGAGAAAACAGTGATGGAGGTGAGTTCTGATCCGGTCCAGTCCCGGTTTATGACACGGATCCCTGTGGTTTAATGCAGATTGTTGTTTTAATGAATCCTTGATTCATTCATTCTGAATCCTGGTTGAAACTTGGAGCCGTTTCTTTAAACTCCTTCGGCCATTTTGCTGCCTTGATAGCAGATACACAGTTAGCTAACGACGCAAAAACTTTTTATTCCATAATTAAATAAAACATGTCAACTTCAGACTTATTCATTCAGCCTCCACGGCTTGTTAGCGAGTTAGCTAATGCTAACGCTACGTCACTGACTGTGTTTCGTTCATGTTGACAAAAACAATGCTGGACTGTTTACGTAATAATTTAAAACAAATGATTCAATTCTGTCCTCAAGGAGCTAACAGATAGCATACAGTGCTAACATTAGCAAAGGTAAGATGCTACTGCTAGCAAACGGCAGCCAGGACGCCACAGACACAATAAATGAATGTCTAAAATATAGTTTGTCATTTTAACATGAGCAGCTTTCTGCTTTGCTTTGACTGGACCACATCCAGCTTCCTTGAACTTGGACTACAAATTTACTGTAAGACATAAAAATGGCGGCTTAACGGAACGTGTTAGCCTGAAGTCCATGACCTTGTTCAGCAGTTCTGAAGCAAATACTGTGATGTGATGTAGAACAGAACGTAGAACAGACTGAAAGATGCGACTCAAATAAAATAAAACCGGATCTGTGCAGCTTCTGGAGAGACGAGATTCAACCTTCCTTCGTTCATACAGACTCCAAATATACAACAGAATGGATTTCAGGGCTAAAATAATAAAGAATCTTTAAATGTTACTCAGATGGCAAACGGAACTTTTAACTCTAGTTTTAGGATTTTCTTTGTTTAAACCTGATGTTGGTCATAAACCAGGCAGCAGGTCGGTTTGTCCAGACGGTTCTGTTTGGATTCATGAGCTGAAAGCCAAGTTCAGCTTGTCTGACCCAAACGGTCCGGTTCTGCCTGGGTTCGTTGAACTCTGAGGGACCGGAGCCTCTTCAGGAACTCTTTTGTTTGGAGGCAGGCAGCCGGACCGGCTGGACCGGTTCTGCTTCAGATCAGATGAAGGTTGGCTGAGCTCAGACCAGTTCTGAACACTCGGATCGTCCCCCCTATACCAATCAGACCTGGAAGGCGCCGGTCGGGTTTAAAGGATCTGTTTCTGGTCCGTCCGGGAGCGCCTCCCTGAGGAACTCCAGATAAATTCATATGTGCCGTTCGCCAACAGGGAGTGTTGGTGTGACCGCAGTGGGAGATAGAGCGGTCCTGGGTAGCAGAGCTTCCTGTGGGATTTCCCATGAGCCCCGGCGGCGGGCGGCCCGCAGACGACACACTGTGCTGGTGATGCAGTGCAGGAAGACGCTGGGAGGTGTGTGAGCGTCTTGCGGTGTCTCTCACGGTGCAGCCGAGGTTTCTGGGTGAAGGTTTCTCTCCTGATCAGCAGACGATTTCCAATCGGTCGCATCAGGACCAAATCGGGCTGATAATCATCTGACAGAGCACAACTTGCGCGTTTCCTCTCTGACTCACCTGAGTCAGGTTCAGTGCCTCACCTGTTTCTGTTTTCACCAATCAGACGTCACGTCCAGAACAGCCAACAGCAGCTGTTCTGGACGTGAACAGCCGCTGGACATCTCCAAACCCGCCTGCTGCCCCCTGGAGGAGAACAAGGAGAACCAACAGACCATGCCCACATCGCCACAGGCTCCGCCCACAACACATCAGGCTCCGCCCCTTTCCCTGCAGGAACAGGGCAGCAGGTAGGAAGCTCCAGCCACCTAAAACATGGCAGCAGCCTCCATATCCCCAGGTGAAGTCAGATTTCACTCTGACTTCTAAAATGTACATTTCTGCCAAAAAACTGCTTCTGAAAAAAAAAAAAAAAATTCTTGCATATTTTTCACTATTATTTACTCCTTTTTTTCCCCATCCCTGATTCGCCGTCATGTTAAACTCTTTGAGTCCATGCAGGTCCTTGAAATCCTTGAAAATTCTTTAATTTTAGTTCAGTGTTTAAGGATTGGGAAGTGCTTCATATTCAAACTGCACAGTTTTGTAGGAAAGTTCAATCTAATGTTTGATTAAAAGCCTAAATTTGGAAAACATTTACAGTTGAAACCAGATGTTTTCATGCTAACACGTTCTTTTCTCACTGTGGAAGTTAAAGCAGACCAAACTTTTGTTTTAGGTTTATTAGATTTACCAAAATTATTTCAATTAGCTAAATTCTAAGATATTGGCAGACATGTTTTATTATTCCTATTATAAACTTCAGATTAAGATCTGAAGTTATATTTTAGTTCATCCTGTCCATGCTGCAGAATATAGACTATAGACATTATTAATAAATAGTAAACACTGTTTTTAAAGTTAAACATTATTATTTATCAGTTTTCTCCATTTTAGCATGCAGGTTTTGGCCACGCCTCCTGCAGTGACATCACTGCGTGCAGGAAGTGGGTGCAGCGCCGGCAGCCTCGACGAGACGCCGACCAATCCCAACAAGACGCTAATCCAGAGCCCCGCGGAGCCAGGAAGTCCGACTGATCCAGGTGGGCTTCCGTAGTTCAGTGATGTCACCGCGGCCATTTTGTTTGGCCGACGTCTTTTAAAGCTTTTAGAGAGTTTGAGCAAAAACTTGTTTTTTGTCAGTTCTAAATGTTTTTTTTTTAAGAAAAAATTTAGGGAAAAAATGTATTAAAATTTTAACCTTGAAGCCGGCCTGGGTTCGGTCCGATCCGGCTCACCTGAATTCAACTCCACATTTTAGGAAATCTGAAATATTTTTAAACTGAAAAATGTTTGGAAAAAAACCCGGATGAAGGTTCTGCTGAAGGCTAAGGTTGCTTATTTTATCTTTAGGTGTTTCTCCTGCACCTGATCTGTCGGTTTTTGCCCCGCCCACTTCCTCCTCCTCCCCCGTGTCGGAGAGGCTCCGCCCTCAGGCAGACAGTGGCACCTGTCGGACAGGTGAATCCTCGGATCGTCTCCATGGAGACGCTCTTCGCTCTGAAACAATAAAATCAGGTTTTTATTTTTGTTCTGCTTCAGGTGAAGAGGGGGCGGAGCCTGTCAGCCTGCAGCAGTGTCAGCAGGCCGCCGTCGCTCTGCGCCAGGCAACACAGCGAGCCGTCCTCCTGTTCCGCCAGGTTGGCGTCGTTCTAACGGCGGCCATGTTTAGACGATTTGGATCACTCGTCTGATTTTCTGTTGACGTTTTTTCCCAGCAGGTTTGCGGCTCTGAGCCATCAGAAAGCTGCTCCGTCCTGCAGGAAGCCGCCGCCGCCGCTCACAGGGAGCTGCAGGCTGTGCTGCCGGCGCCGTGCAGCGGCGCCCCCTCTGGTCAGACGCAGGATGAGCAGACGATGTCGCTCCTGGAGAAATACTCTGAGCTCCTGGTTCAGATGACTCAAAACAAACTGAATAAAATCTGAACGGTACGAAGCCAACAAACCCCCGGACTAAAAGCACCTTATTGTTTTACCAGCAGTATTTTATTTTTACTTTTTAGATCACTCACTGTTTTTGAAACTGAAACTGTCTTTTGAATTCATAATAAACTTTGTGTTTTAATGAACATATTTCACTGATTTTTATCACGATTCGAAATTCATATTTTACTCAGGAAACTTTATTTTGCTGCAGCTCAGATAGAAAACAAAACATCAGGAAGATGGACTTTATGGTTCTGTCAACCCAAAGCAGGAGGATGATGACGATGAAGCAGATTTCAGATTAACGGTCCACATCTAAATCTGTCCTCATTCGTACTTTTTAACTTTTATTTTTATTTTTTTGGGTATATTTTTCCCCTTTTGGAGTTTTTTCTCCACATTGTTACCTTCCTAAAATAATGACCTACGGGTTTCTTGACTTGTATTCAGAATGAATACTGACAGATAAAGTTTTGGGGGTGTGGCCTATTAGGGCAAATCAGGAAGAGGGCTCTGATTGGCTGGAATAAGCCATCGCCCCGCCCCGTTCAAGTGACGAATGTGAAAGAAACAACAAGAAGTTGAAAAACAAAAAATAAAATAGAAGGCGACAAACATCCTGGAGGAGCGGGGAGGCCCTGAGGACCAGGCCGGTGTGAGAGCGTCCCTCAGCGGGGAGCGGCATGAGGCGGCCCGGTCAGCGCGGATCATGGCCGCAGTGATTCGGGATGGATCCTGGCGGCGCGTCGCGGCGAAGCAGCCGGTCCGCGGAGACCTGGAGGGGGCACATCATCCAGCAGCTGAAGCACCGGGACCGGATCCAGAGCGCCGTGTTCCAGGACCTGATCCGGTTCTGTAAGAACCTTGGAGAACAGCTGGATCCAGTCTGCGCCGAACTCCATTCAAAAAAAGGCCCATTTAACGGCGCACTCAAGTGGCTCGGTTTTTTACCTTAAATCTAACATTATCTCTACAGAGTATGGTTCCGTTGCAGAACCAGACCTGCAGCAGTCGAAATAATTGAGAACCGAACCGAATCTCAAACAGAAAGTTCCACTATTTTGCCGACAATTGGTACAGGAAGTGGTCCAAAACCCAAACCACAGGCTGGTGCACTTCCTCTACCGAGTGACTCATGAGTGACAGATAATCTGCAGCTGGTTCATCATCTAGTACAGACGTTGACCTGGCGGAAATGGGTCTAAAACGGGCCGGGTTCTGATTAGAGTTCGGTGCAGGCGGTGACAGGTGTCCCTGCAGTTTTCTATCGGTTAAAATACTTTGAGTTAAAACTGGTCAAGTTCTGACCCAAGTCTGGTATCTTTTCAGACACTGGGCTGCTGGAGAAAACCAGTGTGACCAAAGGGCTCCTGAGCAGGTAACTCACCTGAGCTCTGACTCGCTCAGCCTGCAGGTGTTTCAGTGCCTGACGGTGTGTTTGGTTTGTGCATCCAGACCTCCCGCTGAGAGCTGCGCCAGTTCTTCTCTGCAGCAGCTGAAGAAGACGACAGGCGAGGTGAGAACTCAGCTCACCTGCAGATCAACATGAGACGCGTCATTATTTATCAAAGATAAACAAAATAAAACGACCCTGCCGAGTTTGGCAGCTGAAGTTCGGCCCAAACCGGGATCAGAGGAGACCTGTGAATCTGAAGGCCGTCCATCATTGTGACGGACCAGACCAGGTGGTCCAGAGGTTTTACATCTTATGGTCAGAATACAGAGCGGACTGAGAGTCTTTCCAACTTCTGGTCACTTCAGTTAGTAAAATGTTGTTTGTAATTCCAGTCCAGAGACTTTTGCTTAAACACAAACAGGAGAACTCTTCAGGTCCATGTGGACCAAGGATGAACGTTTGAGTTCAGGCCACAGCAGGTGAACTGTTCATAATTTAAACTGAGGATCAGCTCCAAGTCATACAGCAAGACCAGAACTTTCTGTTCAGTTTGAGGTTTTCTCTCTGAACTACATGCAGGAACACCTGAACGGATCGTTTCCTGAATTTAACTCCATGTTCTAGTTCATCTGCTGCAGCAGAACAACCTGCAGGAGGAAATGAGAGATTTATTTAGCCTGAAGTTTCCAGGTGACTGATGGGAGCTGAACTCAGGCTGTTGGTGTCGTTGCAGCTGGCCTACAAGGTGCTGGAGCTGCAGCAGCAGATTAAAACCAAAGAGCATGTCCTGCAGGAACTACAAACCAGGCGAGTCTCTCTCTCACACACCTGCGCTCGCACACACACACACACACACCTGAGCCTGCCTGCTCACCTGTTGCACCTGGGCAGCCTGTTCTGACGGTGCAGCTGCTGCTGGTTCACCTCAACAACCACTTCAACCAACAGCAACCTTTGATCTAATTTTATGTTAGCTTGGTGCTAATTCTAATAACCTGATGCAGTTTTTCCTCTTAAACATTTAGCAAACACTCATGGACCCAAATAATTCGATCTAATAGAACCTGAAATGAACATTTTAGACTCTTATTGTCGTCGTCTTTGTTCTTCCTAATGAGAAGAGTGCTGCTGTTGTGTAACTGACTGGATGTGGAAAAACCACGAACAAGTCGACTCAAAGTGAGGATTCTAAGCTGACAGAAGTATTTTTTGTAGGTGTTAAGGTGCAGTTAGTCGGCGCGGGGCGGATCGCTGTTCACCGTATAGCACAGGGCATTCTGGGTAAATACAACCAAAGCTAACATGCTAGCCTAGCGCTAGCAGCAGAAATGTCTCCTGGTCTTCAGCCAAAGACTAAAGAGAAATCCTC
>CAEGAG010203340.1:0-21900 GCA_903067065.1 Brachyrhaphis terrabensis
AGCATTAAGTGGTCACATGTACTAAAATCAAAAGCTATTTCAATCAAAAACATCTTAACAGACAGAGTTACATGTTATCATAGGATCCCTTCTTTGATATCACCTGCACAATTCTTGCATCCATTGAACTTGTGAGTTTGTGGATAGTTTCTGTTTGAATTTCTTTGCAGGATGTCAGAATACCTTCCCAGAGCTGCTGTTTTGATATGAACTGCATTCCACCCTCAGATCTTCTGCTTGAGGAACCAAAGGTTCTCAATAGGGTTGAGGTCAGAGGAGGATAGTGAGCACAGCATTAATTTCTCCCCTTTCATGCCTATAGCAGCCAATGACACAGTGGTATTCCTTGCAGCATGAGATGGTGCATTGTCATGCATGAGGATGATTTTGCTACGGATGGTACGGCTCTTCTTTTCTGCTTGTGAGCACTGGTTAGGGGTGGCCTAATAGTCGGTTCCTGCACCACAAGCCTCTGGAGGATACTCCACCTTGAGGTTCCAGAGGCATCAGCAGCTTCAAATAACTTTGCTGCTTTGTAAGGCCATTTTAACAGCTGCTCTCTTAATCCGATGAATTTGTCTAACAGAAACCTTCCTCGTTATGCCTTAATCTGCACAAACCCATCTTTGCTCGGAATAAGCCACAAATCTCTTCACAGTACGATAACTCTTCAGTTTTCATTAAATACCTAATGTTTTCATATCTTGTCATACGGCACTACACTATCTGATGATGTTCATCCTTTCTCTTTCCCATATTGCTTGAAACCTGTGGCCTGCTTAATAATGTGGAACATCCTTCTTAAGTAGATTTCCTTTAATTGACCTCACCAGACAAACTAACGAACCTAGCTCTCTGAAATTAATTAGTGATTCAAAGAGCCCTGGCACACAATACCATCTATAAGTTCAATAGCACAACAAAAAATTTAATCTTTATGACACTTTAATCCAATTTGCATAATAATTTGGAACACGGTGTAGTCTTTGTAGTTGCAGATGATGAATAGAGTAATGTTTAATATTAAAAGCTTGGGGTATTGTTTTAAGACAAAAGAAGCAGCCATAATCAAATAGACCTGGTCCGTCTATACATTAATGCTCTCTAATAAACCCATGAAACATTCACAGAAAAGTTGTATTTATGCTGAAATTAAATCGCATACATCTGGACTCTATCAATTAACATAATGAGATCTGAACTTGGTTGAACCTGAATTGTTTAACAAGCTGTCAGAGTAACAAGGGTAAATAATGCTTGGCACGATCTTCAGATTGTTTTTTTAATTCTAAAAGAATATGAACGCAACATGTTTCTTCCACCTCTAAATTATGCATGATTTTGTGATGGTAGAACACATAAAATCCCCAAAAAACACAGAAGTTTGTGGCTGAGATGGTTGCAAAAGCCCATGCCAACTGAAAATGGCCACATTATCCAGAGGTCTCAAACACAAACTTGCCTCTATTTGGTTGCCAACTGAAAGCTAATAGAAAAAGAAAAGGAGATGTTTTGTCCCAAAACAGTATATGTAATCAAAGAGCAAATCTATGTTCCATCTTCTATATTTATAAAACCAGTCCGACAAAGACACCATGTTCCACAAACTTGAGAGCTAATGACTGAAACCATCAAGATTCATTTGTCTTTTCAGGATACAAACACATATTAAACTATTAACTCATCCATCCATGAATATAAAACTAAAGATGTGGTGTGGTCTTGGTATAATACCAATTACACAAAGAAGAAGTCTGACACACATTACTTGAGCAAAAAAAACAGATAAGTGATGGGAGAGATTTCTAACCTGAAACGCCAGATGGTTAGTTATGTAGAACTGGGAAGCCGTCCATGTGAAGTGTGCAGAAAAGGACAGCTACTTAAAAAAAAAATGCCTGGCAGGTTATTGGATGAGCGATGAACCATCTGTGTATCTGTCAAAAGTCAGTAAGTGTTGTTGATACATCAAAGTTGAGCAAAGAGTAAGAATTCAGAAAGGAAACATTTCTTGTCTCCAACTTTCCTCCTCCTTTAATGAAGAAATATATCATCTCAGTGAAATTGAATGCTGTAACGGCTTAGCATACCAGCTTCTTTAGCAGCTGACCTCGTCAACTGTCATGACAAGCAAGCTGTGCTTAATAAAATACGTAGCCTTAGCGCTGCAGAACTTGAACTGCTGCATCTGTTTGTGGTACTGACTAATCAGCAGGCAAAGTATTTTCCATGAGAAAAGAATTTGACAATAGAACATAAGTAGAAATTCTGCAAGCAATCACTTATGAAACTCTTACAATAAATACTCAGACCACGTCTTTATTCACATCCATGTGTGTGGAGTTGTTTCTTAACTGAGTTGATCAAAGGGGAAGTTAAGCAAACTGCTTGTGTTTAGAGCAATGCAGCAACAAGCTCATAAATATGAATCAAGTCTAAAGGAGAGCAACTGATCCAGCAGCACAGATCAGGCTGCAGCTGTTTCCGATGGGTGTGGGATACAACAACTCAGCACTCTCAGCAAGAAAAGACTAATAATGGCATAACAGGACTTTCTCCAATTTTCTTCCACTCATAAATAAGCAAGGCACCCACTCTTCTTCTTGTGGCCTCAGCTCCTGATTCAACACTTTCCAGGGCTTGCCATATGTCGTTTAGGTAATTTTAATAATGCATCATCCATGGATCAAAGCCAATTAAACGAGCAGCCTTTTCACTCCCTGGCTCTTAACCTTGTAAAGTCTTTAGTTGTGTTGAATAACTTATCAGCCAAAGTTGTCTCATGTTTGCAAAGTGTTGTTAATAGATTGAAAGGTCTGCTGTGTGGGTGGAAATGCACCCATGGTTTCAGTCTTACTCAGGTCTCTTGGGTAAATCTGCAAGATTTAGTACATCTGCAGCCTTGGCAGCCGCTACCTGGGAAGAAGAGATAACATCATCTGATCCTGTCCCATCTCAGTCAGCAAACCTGTCCAATCAGTATACATCTTCAGTCGACAGACAGAGGTATCAAGGCACCAGCCCGGAACAATAAAGTGTGTGATGTTCGGAGTAAAAATCCTTGAACAAGTCAGTATCCTATTTTTGCAAGAAAGTATGTATAACCTCTGACACCATAAACTTGGAAAAACCTTGGAAAAAGGCTTCCATCTCTGTCATAATATCTACAGGACACAAAACACAAACACACAGTTTTGAGTCTACATCCCACATGGCTTCTGGCGAGATCTGTTCATTATAATAACAAATACCACCGTAAGTCTTTCTTATTATTCTAAGACTCTAAGACTAAATTCTTTATTGTCGAAACGTCCTCCTTTCACCCAGAACAGAAAACTGTGCGATCACTTCCTTAGAGCTAAGAAAAAGAAAAGACTCAAGGATCATTACAGAAAGTGAAGAGACGAGCAGGATGTCAAACTCCCTTTCTTTCAGTTTGTTTTAAGAACATGACCTATTTCTTTCATTGACTCCCCCTGTACACTCAGGCTTCTTTCCCTTGGTACATTTCCGTGCTTTCACAGAACAGAGGCCTGAAAAGGAATGGGAGTTTTCATACCGGATCTCCTTTTCAATTAAAATCCTTCTCTTTTCCAGGAGGAAAGGCTGTCCAGCTCTTATGCAATATTCCTTCCAACAATCAAGCTGAGGGGCTGGGGGAGGAAAGAGACAGAGAGTGAAAAGAAGGAAGACAGACAGAAAGGAAAGAAAGTGTCCATCACTGTTTGACCCACTGAATGGCTTTCCTTTGTGTGGATATGAGGAGTGTGATTGTGAAGGGAAGCAAGGTCATTCTGTCTTTATTGTTTAACAGAAGCAACCACTGTTTCTGCATGTACCTGTGCAGTAATAATTTGAGGCTGCAGGTAAACAAACGGACAGCCCACCAGATTTCCTGGACCACTGTCTCCTACTGACTGCTATACCTCAGCCGCCTTATTCTGAAGTTGTAGTTTGCCTTGAGAGGGCTGCAGAGATGGTGGGACTGTAAAGAAACTGTGGCCAAGCTGGAGCAGTAGAGAAACTTTGATAAATATGTGAGGGGGGAGTTGATAACTAAACCCCCTGGGGAAGAGAAGCTAGAATGAGAAATGGAGAACAAAGGCAAGCCACAAGGTTTTGGAAAAGTGCTGCGGTGGCTGCACATGAACCCCCTCCTGTCCTCGAAACTCCCCCCACTCGTCCTCATCTTCAGCTGGAAATAGTAGGTCAGACTCATTTACGAAAAGCTGAAGGCTACTTACGATGGGATAGTCGGCATTGAACCTCCAGAACAATTACACTAAATTATACTGTACTATATTGACCAGTGGTACAGTAACTCTGAAGTGATAAGAGGTGTGGAGTTGCATGTCTTTAAAAAATTATAACAGTTTAATAACTCCTCTCACGTGCCTTGTGGATTGCCTGCAATGGTTTGAATATTCACTACCTGCATACATAAATGTAACACTCAAAGCCAACAATCCCACTGGACTTCCAAGCTAAAGAGGAGAAGTTGCTCCAAGGAAGAGAGGCCTCTAAAAATTAAATGCATTTTCAAGTAATAAGGAGGCAGGCTGCTGTATTTTGCTTCAGGTTATGTGCACACAAAGTGGAAAAGTTCTGTGGCTAAGAAATACAAAACTGAATACATAACACAGGCCAGACATACTAAAATACACAGCCTTAGGGAAAAAAATACAAGGCTTATCTAAAATAAAATAAGCTAGACTGTAGATGTTGCTCAGTTTAGTTTGAGACTTAAAGGCAAATCAGGTAGAGTAAAGTTCAACTCCTATTAGGCCATAAAAAATGATTGGTAGTTTTCTTGTCCCTGATTGTTGACTGGCTGGTAGGAAAATCAACATGACAAACATGAAAATAAATACAAAATACCATTGTTTGGATATATATGCACTTTGTTGTTGAATATTTTGTATAGTATGTGTGTAAGCTATAAAATAATTTATGTATGTTTGAAGTAAAGCTTCTTTCAGCTAACTAAATTACACGTATTTTGATTAAGTTTCAAGTAAATCTGCAGAATATAACATTTTCTTTACAACTGAAAAGCAATTTTTTTCCCCCTACAGCAACTGGAATAATATGACAAAACAAAATACAAGTGCTTGAATTCTTACAGATATATAACAATTGTTAATTCCTATATTTATATATCCAGCTTGGGCACCTTGCCTGCAGCCATCTGCTTAGCAAAAATAGATCTCATAGTTTCCCATATTTAGTTTTAAATCAGAATTACCGAAATGAGCATGATTGGTGGCCATTAGTTTCAATATTTGAATTTTTTACTTTTTCGCAACCAAAAATGGTTCCCAACAGCTGCATTTCTTTTAATTGAGCAAAACATGTAGCAGCCTTTAATCAGCCAGCTAACCAGCAGGTGTAAGAGAAAGAAACGTGCGGTGCCATTTTCTGCTCCAGTCAAACCAAACAAACTGGTCATTTCTGAAACCACAAGACTGTACACTGATACCAGTAATTGGACTACGTCTAGTCATTGTTTTTATTTGTAGGTAAATTTTGGCATCAAGCTATTTTAAAATAATAGAATAGAATAGAATCTCATATATTTGTCCATAATATAGACAAACACAGTAATTCAAGCTTCAACTGGAAAGCTGCTCTATGAGACAAGATTCCCTCTAAATGAGGAATATCATCAACCTTCAATATCAAGATATCTTGGTCCTGTCCTACTCTTGGGGTTTTTATTTCCTCTCAGAGATTTTGCCCAGCTCTACTCTGATTTTTTTGATGCCCTTTAGTGTTTGTCCTCATTTGCAGTCTACTCTGGTGGAAGAAAAGTACAGGATGAGAGGTGCCTATTGTCATTCTGATTGTCTTTAAGTCTCCACACTGGGCCTCTGTATGGCCAGGAAATGACCCACCTGGTGCAATCCAAGTCTAGTAGCTTTACTGCTCAAGTGTTTTGCTGTGCTGAATTCTACCTCTTAAAAAAGGAGCTCTGGCAGCTGAGCTGAGGCTGAAGAGAGAAACCCCAGAGGAGCTTTGAAATGTTTCCTCCAAAGGTGATTTGTCAATATTATACATCAGAGGATCATAAGAGTTTGCAAGTAAAGTAAAAAAAAATGTCTTGAATGGTATAAGACAAAAAAACTAAACATCATTTAGTGTTAGATTAATCAAACACATTATTCTGTGTTTACAGTTCCCACTTACATGTGTACCTTGGCAAGCCCAGCTTGAGTGAAAGAGGTCACCATTACTTGACAAAATGATTTATTATTCTAATAATAATAAGGGGAAAATATCATAACTTTTCAAGTTTGATCACTATAATCTTATGAGCCAGCTTTATCCCTCAGAACTGTGAGCAAATAGTCCAACCTAACAAACTGAATAATGAATTTCATGACATACAAAGAGCATTGTCAACACCTCAAAGATTGAGGGATTGTCTGAGGAAGCGTTAGGGTGCCAGGTAAAAATCTGTCACAATCACAAATAAGTTTGGGATTAGCGCTTGAATACAAATTGGCATGCACCATTTCTTTCGAATGTTGAAAACACAGAAACAGTTTGACTAAAGTTATTCTTCAGTCTGCTTTATCTGCCTCTTTAAGTCTGTTCACAAACTCTAAACCAAGAAGGCAGCCAAGGGACACAAGACTAAAAACAAATTCAATAAAAAATAAGAAGAAATGGGGAAAAGACTCTGAGCCAAATGTTTTTTATGTTTGTGGATGCTGATGAACCAGGTTGAGAGGACATAGACAGGGTTTCCTGTAGGGCAGCAGTCTGCTTTGAATGGACCAGCTGTTCTCTGCTCTTTCTAGTGTCCCAGTGCCCACTGAGCGGCCAGGGTCTGCCAAAATGAAGGACAGATGCAGCCTCACTGCGATGCGCAGACTGACAAAGCATGCTTTTACGAGGACTTCTATTCAAGAGTTACCAACAGGCCTTAGGATAACTGGGGAGGCCATATGCTCCAAGCAGGATGGAGCTTCTGTTGCTTTTTTGTGGCTCCTTAGACAGTGCACCTTCACTCTACCCAAAGACTGGTCGAAACTGACCTGGCATGGCTAGACTGTGAGGGGTCCCAGCACCCCCAGGGAGGTGTTGATGTGCCTGGAGCCCAAGACTGGACAGTCTGCCTTGCTGCCTGCTGACAGTGACATGTGGACCTGCTGACGGCGCACTGAGTCGGGGCTGAGAGGAGCACAATGCAGCAACTCAGTAAGGGTCAACCCTGAAGTGGTTGGAAAATAATAGATGATTCCAATTTGTTTATCAGAAAGTGCACATACAAGCAGAGCATAAAGGCATAATGGACCGAATAAAGAGAGCCAATTAATCGTCGACTTCTACAACTTGACTTTTCAATTTCTCTGAATGAGAGACCTTGAATCCTTTCTCTGTGCAGGGAGTAAATCCACTCTGGCAGCATGAACAAATTTTTTAAAAGTTCAAACCGATGCATCACCTGTGGAGTCTCTAATGGGAAGCTTAATGGCTTCTAAATTAACCTGTGGAGCTTATCTCACTGAAAACATTCTGTGATGAAAAGCTTACATGCTCAGATTACAAACTTGCTCTGCTGCTTCACGATGAGTAACAACACGGCCTAAAACCTTCATAAAGAGCAACAGATAGAAAAAATGCTGCCTCTGCTCTGAGTAAACAAAGTTACTGATTGTACTTAAAAAGCAAATAATCACTGATTGTTAAGACACAATTGCTGTTTAAACTCACTTCTAAATAAAATCTGAGGCACAATTCATTTCTCATTGGTAACAAACGACCAGCCAGTCATGGTATTTTATAAGTCTAGTTGTATTATTACATGTCCCATAAACATTCAATTGGTGAAAATGTGAGTAAATCTACAGTGTCCCGTTAATTTTCCCAGAAGACTACATGAGTAACTCTGATTGATGTTGAGGGCTGAATCATTGCCTCAACTCAATCACTTGAAAAATATGTTTAATGATAAATTCAAAATATAATTTTCAGCAGCTCCTGGAAACAATCGGGATTTCAGCTGAACACTGCAATAGAATACTGACAATGGAAAGTTTATATTATCTTTGTGTAAATATTTATCTTTTATTTGAAAATGGTTAATTTCTTGGGGAATCGAAGCCCAACACAGTGATATTTTCGACCTTCTGTGTAAACCAAAAGTTAACGTTTATTTTCTCTATCTTAAAATTTTTTTGAGCAAATAAATTAATAACCACCAGCAGGAGGTTAATTAAAGCTATTTTAGTCTGATTACAAGCAATAACTTACCATGTTTTAGAGTTAACTAATCCAAACAGAAATCAGAACCAATATTATTCAGCATGAAGTGAAATTCAAAGTTTTTAAATGTGCAATTCGTGTAATTCCATAATTATTAATAATTTTAGCAACAATGACAAAAAAAAATTACCCCTCCCAATCCCACTAGGGACAAGGGTGTACAGAAAATGGATGGATGGATGGATGGATGGTTGACAAAAAAATGCCTTAATTTAAATGCATGGAAGGTTTTCATACATGCACAACCTGGATGTAGGAGGGGAACAGTTAATGTCCTCTCTGAGACCTTTAGCATCTTGGGCACTGTCCTCCTTGGCAGCTGTTTTGTCTAATTAACATGCAAAGTGTGTATTCATAACAGCAACACTTAGCCTGCAGACAGCAAAATTGTCAAGTCTTTGAGAAATTTTACTTCGCCTATCCTATTCAGACTTCAGTCTCTGCACAAGGATATTTCCTAGTGAACTGCAGGAACATAAAACAGAAGTAGTGTCCACCTGCTCCCTGTCGTCAAGTGTTAAATCTCATCAATGCATTCAGGCAAAACATGTTCAGAAAAAATTACAGTGAAGACCATGCAATGCAGTATGAATGGACATGCAATGTATGCGAGTGTGTGCATGTGACAGTTCCATACATCTTGTGCAAATACATTAAAGCAAGCAGACGCATATTAAAGTAGACAAATAGCTATAAACAGACATCACAACACAAAGGTGGCTTACTTCATCTACCGTCATAATGACAGATGCTACAAGACATGCAAGGTAAAAAGTTTCCTCTGCGTTTTACCTGCTGCCCTGTGTAAGCAACACATCTCTCTGTGCCACATCTGCTTGGGCTTAATGAGCTCTGAGGTCTGATAATGAAATTAGTGCCTGCAGAGAACAGCGCAGCAATGAGGTTTCTTGTCTTTGCGAGCAACAAGGGACCACCCGAAAACAGACATTCATACGCTGTCAGTACTCATCACTGATATTGCTGAACTCATTTGCCTACATGCAAAAACTTAAACAAAAAACTAAAATAAAATAAACAGAACGTGCATGGAGATTAAGTGATGTAATTTATGTTTTCAGCACAAAGCTGTGCATATAATTCAAGCTGATACTGGTACTCCACATTGCAGCAATACTTTTTCTTTCTATGCTTCATGCATCCAACTGACCAAAGCTGAATCCAAAAGTGACCCGTCCAACATAAAGCCATTTTTAACAGGATGGAGGATTTCCTGCTGTCAGTGAGACCTTAAAAACTGAAATGTTACTAGATGAGTCAGACTTAAAGGTGCTGATCACTGCAGGCTTTATGTGGCCATACACAAAAGCAAATTTGATGCAGGTTGAAAGACCTTAACCCGCTCTAAGGCCTGTAATGTTTTTGTGCTTGACATTTTTGTGATGCCCATTTTATCCCTTAATCCCATCAGATTTATTCCTATTTTATATACTAAGCATGGTATTTAACATGCACATTTAGCATTTGACCATAAAATCTAAAATATAAGAGAATAAATATCCTAGCTAACAGTTTATCAGTGGAAAAAAAGTCAAAATATCAATTTTGTTATTTTTCAAATTATTTTTAGTACCACTGTTGAAGTCCTTAAGTGATAAAATACAAAGTGTATAGGAAGCAGGTAGGCTACGTTTGCACTCAAACAAAACAATGCAGTGTCTGTATAAAAAACAAAACTAGTAAAAGTTTATATATTTTACTTACACCTACTATAATGGTTTCACTGACAAGCTGTGTACCTCAGTGAGGTACTTGTTTTCACTCCCAAAACCATTTCTGTTTTCTCACAGATTTCTAAAGAGCCACATTTGTCTCTTCAAAACCAGGGAAAACTTTAAGAAACGTCCTCCAGCCAGCTGACTGGAAGTGCCCAGCAACAAGAGGTGGTGGGCGAATGTCACAAAAATTCAGAAATTTTCTCTGGCATCTCATTAAAATGACTTAAAACAGTTTGACAGAGAATTTATAAGTACATTTTGATAAGAATAAGTGACACATGTACAGATCAGACAGTAGGGTCTAAAGTAAAAGCAAGGTTAAGAGTTTCACCAGCAGCAAAGTAACAGGTTGCCATGCTACTTCAGAGGAAGAGTCAGACCACAGATGACACATCTGACTGGTTAAACAGGGACTCATACTCACCGAGTACACTGTTATTTTTGTCCGAGCCTCTAATCCCACAGCCACACATTGAATGGGAGGTTGGTCTTACAGTCTGAAGAATTTTCTACATGTTTGAGATACTAACTTGTTATAAGTGGAGAAAAGGTTTAGGTAACGAGTATCCAATTACAGTATACTCGAAGAACAAAACTGACCATTTTTAGCGAGAAAGAAATAAGTTTTTGCACGTGAGGTTCATAGCCATTTACATATTGATGTTCATAGATTCAACTAGATTAGAGAGGGGTTTGCAAGAAAAATAATAATAAAATAGTAGAAATTTTATTTTATAAAAAGCAAATATGTGTTGAGAAAGTATCCATACCCCTGAAACTGTTCCAAAGTAGTATACAGATGTGAAGTTTAAGGAAAAAAATGCATGGTTTTCTAATTTTGTCATAGATTAAAAGCCAAAAGGTGCCCACACTATACACTAATAGACCTGAATAACATCCAATGCAACTCATTGCCTTCAGAAGCACCCATACTTAAACACAGTCCACCTGTGTGTTTTTATTTCAGTATAAATATAACTGAATGAGCCATAAAGACGATAAAAATTCCAGACAGATGAGGAGTGATATTAGAGAAGAGATTTAAAGCAGAAATAAGATATTATTTTACAATGTTGTAAAATCTTACAACATTGTAAGATTTTAGTATTTCACAGATGAAGTCCTTGATCAGTCCTTGAAAATTAAAAGACTATGGCAAAACATGTGCACATTTACCAAGGTATTGAAGCCAATCTAAGAGGTTGGACAAAGAGAACATAAATCAGAGCAGCAGCCAACAGGTCAGTGGTGATTCTTGAGGAGCAGCAGAGATTCACAACTCAGGTAGAAGAAACTGTTGTCAGGCCAACTATTAGTCAACTAAAAAAAATGGGGTTGGTGATCAACTTTTTTTCTAAATAATCTAGGATCAGATGATTGCATAGATAAAACATAAAACATTTAAGAAAGAACCGTGTCCTTGGTTTCCTGTAAAAATTAATTGTTATTCTGTATTCTGAAGACACAAACCACTGCAGTTAAAAAGCCTGTCAGCCACAGGAGCTCTAACCGCAGATCAGCCAACCTGTGCATCATTCCAATGATGATACCCTGAAGTCCCACTTGCACAGAGGTCACCTTCCCAGTGGATTTCTCTCAGCAAACTTCACACTCCACTGAAAAGCACACATCTCTCCTTTTGTTACAGTGTTCCTCACTTACCGATTTTATTTATTTTGTTTGTGCGTTTTATCTGTTACCCTCCACTACCCCCTTTGAGCTTTAAGTTCATGGCATCAAGCATGTCATTCTAGTCATGATTCAACTCTGATACGGTTGGACTGGCAGTAGCTAGCTGACTTAAGAAAGAGAGAAGCAGACAGAGATTGAAAAAACAAAAGGAGGAGGCATCCGTGTCGGGCAATTCTTGCACAAGCCAGTCGAAAACAACAAGATAATGCACATAGAAGGCAGAATTTCTATAAACTAATGTTATGTGTCTGTATAGAATAAAACCAGGAAATCTAGATGTAAAATTATGTCTGGATCACATCCCAGATTTGAAATCTGTGTAATGCATAAAATAAACATACACATAGATGCCATTCTGTGTGACAGAATGGGAAAAAGTTGAGAAAATAAGTATTGTATTTATTGCTGAACATCAACAATGTCATTGTGTTTCAGAGTACTGAGTAGAGAGTTAACCCTGGTGTCAAAAAAAAACGGTCGCCAAGGAAAGGCTTCCCTACTCAGAGTGTGTGTATTCTAGCTCTGCTTCTCTTAATCACCATGACCCAAAAGCCAATAGCCTGCACAAGGAAATTACCCTGGAAGGAGAATTCAAGGTGGCACATAATCCAGGAGAATCCCTTATCCAGCCTCACCAATCCTTTTGACAGTCAAATCACAGGTATGTTATTGGATTTGGCGAAGAAGGGGATCTTTATATTAATAATTCACTCTGCCAGTGGGTGCATCTCATCTTCCTCAGACTCTGAGACCACACTGGCACACATTGGAGGTGAGAAAACGCAATGTTTAAATGGAAATGAAGCTCTTCCGCCTTAACAACCTCAATCTCTGCATCCTTGCCTTTTCTGATGTCCTGTTTGTGTTTTCATTGTTACATTCTGGTTGACTGGGGAGTTTCAGAAATTTGCAGTCCCTCATGCTGTCTGTACGCATGGAGATCCTGCTTAAAATAGAAACATCAGATAACTGGCAGCATTGGTGCATAAATATTTATACCCTTTGAACTTTTTAATCTTTTTCAATCAAAACTTCATTGTCTTTTATAGGAATGAACCAACACAAAATGGTATTTTTGACGTACTGGGAAAAAGATGCATAGCTATCAAAATAATATATTTGCCCACATGAATGCTCTGCTCAGGCTGCAGTGTTTGTATTTTTAACCAAAAGGTTCAATTGCAGTCTCACTTGACCAAACTTCCCCATGCTGCCAGTGGCAAACTGCAAGCAGGACCTCTTAAGGGATTTTTTAAATTAATTGTCCTTTCATCAGATTCACACTACGAAGCTGTTATTTAGGGTTTCCAGTATAAAAGTGGTGACTACAAATACACTTTCAAAAATATGCATTTTATGTTTATCAAATAAAACTCCTTCCTAAATTTAAAAGATAAAGCAATATGAATTCTTAAGCAAGATACTTTTTTGTTTGAGTTCTTCTGACGAAGATATTGTAATGCAGGTAAATGTCCCTACTTAAAAATAACTGCTTGTGCATATAGTCTAAAGATTACCATCCAGTTTCACAATAAACCCTGTCACTATGCCTGTTGGTTTCCCTTTCTACATCTTTATCGTCTCCACCACTGACCCATGCTGCACTGGTACAGAAACACCAAAAGTCTACTTTCCATCTTTACCTCCAAACAATTTCTCTTTTGACAGAGGCATCCCGCTGCAGATGCAGAGTCACATCTTCTCTCTTACTACTGCTGCCTGTAATGAGGCTCCTCAGCCACATACCGTATCAAATTAACAAGCAGCGCCAAACTATTACTACTCAACCCCAGCAGCTGGGCCGCAAGGCAGACCCAGCGCCTCACCTCACCACACTTGCAATCATCTTGCGTGATTGATAAGATGGGAGGCAAACAAAAGCAGTGGGGAAGAAGAAATAGGAGCAAATTGAACTAAACGGTGTACTTTGTTTCCAAATAGTAACATTTATTTTATTAATTCCTTATGATATGAGATCAAACGAGTAAAAAAGTTACAAACCGGTAAAATGAAAAACTCCACAGACTCTCAAGACGTGAATAAAGGGATATGTAGAGGCCTGCTACAATTTTTTAACTATTTATAATTATGGTCAAAACATCATTCTTAAAAGACAACGTCGGATGGGAATATGTGTTATTCCGTAACACGCCATCTGACTAATTGGAAGCAGAATATTGAAACACACTGCTCTGATAAGGTTAAAATCTCCCTCGTGCCTTTATGGTGCTACTTCCCTACTGTATTTTAGTTAATTAGCTGTCTCGAGCTTAAGCACTGTCTTGCCTCATAGCTGTGAAAGGGGAGGGAACATTTATGGAAAACAAAACAAATGCAAAAACTGGAAACTGACTAATAAAGTACATATGTGGTCTTTTCTCTGCACAGAGATGTATAAATTAAATTTAAAAAAAAAGGGAATATTCAAGCTACAATAGTCGCTGCTTGGTTTATGCAGTACAAGGAGATAACAGTGGGCATCTCTGGAAGACAAACCTAGAGAAGGTCATTCCTGAATAAATGTCACCAGTAAACCAGGTTCCTGAGGGAGAAAAGGCCCCTCTGTTATTTTACAAGACAACAAGGCTTCTATAAAAGAGCTTTGTCCATAGTCTATCACAGTGAAAACAGGAATGTCCCAGACTTCTGCCTCCTGGCTAAACTGATAGAGAGGACTGAGAACATCATGAGGGGAAAGACAGAAGCAGAAAATGAGACACAGAAGGCCTGAGGAGAAATGGATTTAATGTAAAGAAGACAGATGGGGACAGGAAGAGGTAGATGGATCGAAAGAAACAAAACAGAGGAAATTAAGATAAAACAGAGTTGAGGCCTAGGAGAACCAGGGCACATCAGGGAACGAGAGACCCATGTATATATTAAAAGGCTGCAATAAAAGGAGAAAACTATACACGGATGAGTCCTGAGGAGATATCTAGTTCTGGTTTAGGTGATGGCTTCATCACAGTGCGCTGGCTTTTCTCTCTGACTTGAAGCCCTTTGTCAACAAGCCTATCCAGCTGCATTACTCACACTGAAATAGGCTCGTCTCCACTGAAACAGAAAAATTTGCAGTTTTGTCTGCAAACACACAAAAAAAAATATTCAACATGTCACAAATTCAGTTTGACAAATGATTTTGTTATATTGTGTATTAAATGACAACTTTTCTATCACTTGTGTTGAGGTTTTGTTGACTACAACCAACTTTAAGAAATTTAAAAATTGCAATTGACAAAACCTAATTTATGGCACCAATCAGGTAAACATAATTTCCTGTTCTGACTTGCATTCTTGCTCACATGCACTCAGGGATCATCACTCCCATTAACCCACCTGTGCCACCAGAATACTGTACATTAGGGAGCAGTGTTTTCAAGTTTTCTCCACATATTCAGTCTTTGTTTTACATGAGGATTTCATTACAATCCACTAATGTTGCTGTAAAACTTTTATTACTAGAGCACAGTCTGTCATGCAGCTCAAACTATATAGGTCCATCTGTACATAGTTTCTCAACATGGCATTTGACTCTAAAAGGTCATTTTAAGCTAATGCTATATATTCAGTATCTAAGCAGGAAGTTGAAAATACACAGTCATATGCTCTCTCCTTCATTTTAATTATTTGGGTCAGAAATATAGAAAAATAAAGATACAGTTTTTCACTATACATCATACTTGTATTAGAAATGAGATTGTGCAATATTGGGAAAACAAAATTTCCCCATTATAGTGGAAGATTCCAATGACAATACTGATTATGATTAAACCACATTTGTCTTACTCTTCCCCTATTTTCATCACCACAATGTCTCCAATACTTTGAGGTATTGGAGACAATCTCAGAGTATTGGTAATATAACCAATGACATATTGCATCCAAGCAGTCCTTTCAAATGTGATATTGCACACACTGAAAGGGTGATAACAACTATGATTTAATATATTTTGCGGCTCTCCTTAGAAAGGTATTTTCCAACAAGAGAACAATCTGTTCTTTGCATACCAGTTTAACAGACTTCAAAATTGTGCAATTCCAGATGCTAAATCAACTTCCTTATAAGGTTTTGCCTTCCTGTTTTAAAAGACAAGTGTCTAAAGGCTGCTTTTGTGTCAGAAAATAATTATGAAATCAATAAAAAATTATGGAAAGATATTTTTTAATGTTTTATACCTGCAAGTTTTTGATGCTTTTCAATATTTCCAAATGAGAACTCATATTCAGATGCGGATAAAATGAAAGGCTAGGATATAGTTCTGCTTCTGTCTCTCCTATGAAGTGCTTTTTTTTCATTTGTATTCTTTTCTTCCATTTTGTTCTCCTCATGGGTAAGCCTAAAGTGAAAGAAAATATAACTTCAGGACAGTGACTGAAAAGTCACATCGATCTTGGTGCATTAAAACATCAGCTCAAGAACGGAAGGTTACACACTAGGTCTCCTCAGAAAGTGAAAGTAGCCTTGGGCTTCATTAGATAGCTGAAAAACAACATACTGCTGCCAGGCCAACTTAACCGAAATCCGTGAAACAACAGTGATTCACAGCTTGGCACCATTTTTCTGTCAGCTACTATTTCACTGTCAGTTTCTTTCTTTGCAATAACAGGAGTGTCACTAAGTTAACAAAGGCAGAGAAAACAAAGAAAATGTGAATGCACATATCAAAACAAACTGCAACATTGCTACATCACTATATATTCTCAGACTAGCTGGTAAACATGGCTAAAAGACTCCGTCAATTAACTGCTCGCAACAAAAACACACGGTTCTTTATCTCCAGGGCAAATGAAAAACTGACAGATCAAATAGCTCACAAAAAAAAGTGCATGTGTCTACAGCAAATGCATGTCTCAATCTGTGAGTGTGCATTCATTGGTAGAGCACATACACAGGTGCTGCAGGTCCCAGGTAGCCAGCAGGTATGAATTTCCCCCTGTCCTCTTCTGTAGCAGGCCAGAAATGGATTAATGATGTCATCAATCACGCCTCAAAAAATGAATGACTTCAGCACCTCTACGCAGCGCCACTGTGTCTGCCCGGTCCCGTATTCCTTTGCTCCACCCCCCACCTAACTTACTCAGCTGTAACTGATGGGTACTGGGTCAGTCTACCTATCCATCCTTGCCTTGGCTCAGTCAGGCGCAACAGGATGTCAGAGGCCAGTAGGAACTGTTGCCAGCACACACCGCTCCTTCTCTGACCTGCTGCTTGCATATAAAATTACAATGTGCACTCTTAATGCATGGCTCTGCAATGGCTTTGAGAACCTTCTATAGGGAAAGCGTCCTAGCAAAACTGTCACTGTAGAAACATATTCCTAATTTCACATAACCAAATTGATTGGCTCTACAAACCCTGGACTCTGGACTGCTGGATTCATATTTTTGAGGTTTTCCTTTTAGCTTTTTTTAAAATCAGACTAAAAAAAACCCTGAAATCGTAAAAACTTGAGATTTCAAGACATTACATTTTTGAGATGATAGAAATATGCTTTTCTCCTGCTGCTGAAGCCATGAAACCTAGAAATCAATTATTCAATCAACCAATCATTCAAAGTGAAAACATTAAGTGAGTTATGTACTGCAGGTGAGACAGTTTTGTTTTTCTTTTCAGAAATGTGTCCTGTCTTTGGCATTTTAGGCATTGCATACATTAAAGATGGTTTACACACGTTACAAATATTGGCACATTCTGCAGAGTTTTGATTCAACCACTCAAGCATTTTTATACAATATTAAAAATACATTTTTAAAGAATCTTTTTTATTTGCATTTTTTCAAAAGATGCATTACATACAAAGGTTTTTTTTATCTTACATGCAAAATGTTGCATTTAAATGTTGCATATATACTGTTTGTTTTTTTTAACAGTTCTTGCTTAAAATTTGTTTTGAGTGTGTTTTTTCTCCTTTATGGAAGTCATGCTAATAGTATTAGTTTTATGTATGTTGCTGAAACCGTCTGTGAAAAGCCTTGGTGGTGCGCTTCAATGTAAAATATATTACTCTGTCTTATAAGGCTACAGATTTGTTTCTTATAGGGAACTTAGACAGCATCTTCCAATCTGCTACTTTATGTTTTTCAATTTTATAAAACATAAACAATTTATCTTAAAAACTGATCATGCAGGACATGTGCCATAGAACTGTGTCGTGTAAAAGGTGTCAAAGATATTGACAGTGGCGCAGCACTGCCGCAGTGTGCAAACCCATGTGAGAGCTTGAGCTCTAGAGCTGGATGGCATTTATCACAAAGTGAGGGGGAGGGAGGTTATCAGGCTCTCCTAGAGATTTCTCTTTTCATCAATAAGTTGTCGGTCTTCCTGCTCTCCCCCTCTCCATCCACCTCTTACACACCCTCCACCCACCACCCTTCAGCTTTGCCAAATGACCCTCCACACCACAGATACTGCTGGCCATAATCCAGGAACCCCAAAACACACACCCAAAGGCAGTATGTTACTGTCAGAGGAACAGAAGAACACAAAACTTTTTAAAACATTTTTTCAAGAAAAGAAAGGCATTGCAGTGCAGATACAGTGACAAAGTTCAGCAAAAGCCCATATTTCTCAGACAGACAACTGAATATCACACAAAATACACTATTTGTACCTGTACAATGTTTCTATGCAGGATTTACACCCTTGGAAGATTGCCAGTCTATCACAAGGCAAGACTGAGACACCGGTCAAGCAATCATGCACACACACGTACTAAAACGTAACTTAGTGTCCAATTATCCCAACATGCATATTTTTGGACAGTGCGGAATCCAGAGTCCCCAGAGAGAATGAACGCACAAACAGCAGGAAGATACAAGACCGGTCATGGCCCCAATCTAAACCCTGGACTTACTAGCTGCATTGACAGTAGCAGTAGCTTTTACTGCTGCTGCTGTGGCCTAGTCCACTTTGCAACCAAAAAAATCTAGATTAATTTGAAGTTTCATCTCAAAGATGTGTCAATATAATCCCCAGCTCCAGGCATGACATGTTACTGCTGCAAAAACATGGCAAAAAACATAACACAAAACGTCCGCTTTTAAACAGTTAGCACTATTGTTCAGAAAGTGGGTATTTTCAGTGTAACATGTTTTATGAGCATATTTTAACACCAGGATGTACACTTTATTTATGAAAGGTGATGTATGTTTGTGCATTGAGGGAAGGTGTGGTGTAAGGAAATCAATATCTTATGATGAGGTAAATGTAAATATTAGGCAGTTCTTAGAGATTCACAGAAGTACACCAAGGCGAAGGTGAGGTACTGGGAAATTCTGCAGTGTGTGGTTAGCCAGTAAATAACCTGAAGATGATAGTTTAATGGCCTCGGTTTTCACCTGAACTAAACCGAAAAGAAACAGTAGATTTAAGGTGAATGAAAACTGCTTTTCTGAACAGTGGCAGGGTCTTTGTGGAAGCTACTAGAAGAGTTGATTGTGAAAAGATCAAGACACACTAAAAGACTCCATGAATGGAAAAATAAGGTTGCCTTATTGGTCACCAATTCCTTTAATAAGACAATAAAATGCTCATTTGCAACTTTGCAATTGTGTGTTTACCCTTCTGACTCACCGACATAATGTGGGAAAATACGGTGGCCCTGAGGTGCAAACCACTTCAACATTAACATAGCACAATTACAAAAACACAACATTAACGAAGCACAATTACAAATTACAAAAACACAACAATATTAACGGAGCACAATTACAAATTCAAAAACACAACAACATTAACGAAGCACTACAACAATTAACAAAACACAAAGGGTTTGTCCCAGTTGGAGACCTGAGAGATCAACAAAACAGATAAGACCTGTTCAGGAACAAGGCTGTTGCATGGAAACTTAACCCACAATCTGCACTCATTTAAAATCTGTCATAACTTGTTGGCCCTAAAGCTTTATTGGAAAATGTCAGCCATTGTTGAAGTCAAGGCTAAGTCGTTTCCACATGCTTTGTTTTACTTTGCTATTTGACAAAAATGATTTTGTAAAATAAATGCCTTAAAACATTTAAACCACTAACCAGAACATCAATGGGTTGACTGTCAAATAACTTTAAACAGGTATTTTAAGGTGTTAATATTCCCTTTCTTGTCCAGTTCATGGCCCCCTTCCTTGTGGTCGATTTTTATGTATAGTTAACTATAATCAGCCAGGGTGATGATAAATGCATATGTGTGATGAGGTAGTTCTTGAATGACCCATAAAAGAACTACCTCCGGAGATAAGAGGATAACTGCTAAGCTGTTATAATGTTATAAGAAACCACTACTGCAATTAAACAATAATGATGCAAATTTCAAAATCAGAACAAAAGGTAACATAAAAAAAAGCAATAGTTGATGCATGCTCCGGATATTCCTCAAGTCACAGCTTGGGGCAATAAAAGCAGGCTTACGGGCTAAGAAATGTGCTGCCACATGTACCTGCCATTGCCTGGGGTGAGTTTTCTCCCTTGTGAGTGAGTGAGGAGGAGATGGAAACCATTTGGCACACCATTCCACCATTTTTTTCTTTTAAAGAGTTCCCATAAACTAACCCACACGTGCTGTAATACAAAGTTCTTCCCACTCCTGCTTCGCTCCCTCTCTCTCTTTTCACTTTTCTGTCAGTCTTGGCCCGTTTCTTTACAGTTTTTGTATTTCCTTCCCTTTACTTTCACTTTCTCCAAGCGTGTTCTCACAACTATTCAGGCCTGTGCCAAAACGGATAACGTTCAACAGGGATTTAGCCGTGAAGCTGAAAAAAATAAATAAATAAAAAGTCAAGTTTGCAGCAAATGATTCATCTTGTTGGCACCAAATGCATGTCTCCACATCACTGGGAGTGAGGTGAAGGTGGTGCCAGTGCTGGGAGGCATTTCCCAGCACATTCATAAAAAAGGGAAAAAGCAAAAAAACCATCTAACATGAGTCAACCATTATGGAAAACATCAAGGTTTTTCCCTCTGAGCAAAATGCCAAACTCTCTTGCAGCAAAATTACTTGATGAGGGTAAACCCAGATTACAAATTTGAGTAACAAATGTAATATTTGGGTGTTAAGATTTACATATTCCATTAATCTCTTCCCATACATATGCATCTTCAATCAAAACTTCCGGTACATTCACTAAGCCATAGCTTAGTGCGCGCACAGGAGTTTGTTTGTTTCTATCACGCAAGCAGTTTGCTCAACAGGCCTGCATTGCAGCGTGGGAAAACTCTTACATGACCACCTGCCTTCTCACCTGCCTGGCTCGGCAAGGAGTAAGAGGATGAGTATGCATTCATTGAGAAATGGCTTGACGTAGTCTGTGCTGCAGAACTAGTCCAGCCTCTTTTACTTGTTGGTACAAGTCTGAACAGCTACATCAAATTGTGACGGAACTGTGTCGACTGAAAAAGAACAAAAGAATACACCAGGAACTAGTTCAAGAATTTTCTTCAAAAGCTCATCCTGTGATTGGATGCTGCTGCTTCTTGGGATTGGTCTTGATTTTAGCAGATGATACAGCTAAAACCAGATATTCACATGCATTGTTTGAAACATAACCATTTTTTCTACTGTCTGACAATAGGCAAGACTAATATTTTCCTGTTTTAGATCAGTTAAGATTAGCAAAATTGTTGTCAAAATTGTTAGAATTCTTTAAATGTCAGAATGATTAAGGTAATTTTTTTTTCATTTATAATCTTCAATTTTATGAAGATTGTGGAAGGATATTAAAAACGTGACAAAGTCATACTGCTTAAAGAGAAATCTATCAAGCATTAAGGAAACATGTAATATATAAACTTCTGAATTTAAGCAAAGTCAAGCGTGTTTTCACATTTGATAGTCCGGTAGACTCAGTTCAACTGAGAACCAAAATTGCAACATTTGCTACATTTTCAGCAGGAGCAGTTCACTTTCACACTGCACTGTCACAAGATTCAAACTACTTTTCACCTCCTCGCCTGTGGTGGCGCAGCACCAAGAACTTCTGAAGGAAACAACACAAAAACCTCAGAAGAAGACCAACGCAACTTCATTTTTTACAAAACGTAATCAAAAATGATTTTAGCAGGTGTAGGATTTCTCTTTTGTCTCTGGTAAAATACCAGAAGTCATTTCTCTCTGTTGACCCAGAATGAACTGCCTGCTATAGTTCAATTCCAGGTTTTGGATCCGTCTCCAGTCCGCTTGCATATATATATATATATATATATATATATA